>JAVFBW010184450.1:0-10540 GCA_034783835.1 Mopalia ciliata
GCCTTATGGGTAAAATATAACGTTTGAAAAGCGGCAGAAACAGCGTTAACATGATATACCCATGATTCCACACCCAATTCATGTCCTTAGAGATTTCTCTATGTACCGCTAGGGCGCGCTTTTTCATCAATCAGCGCTGGGCTGGTCACAATGCCGTTGAGACTGGGTAAAGGCTGGTTTCATACTTCTACTTGACAGACTTCTGATCTTACTGTATGTGCATCGGTGATAGATCCGTCTTCAACACAGTCTTGAAAAGTTATAATATCGGGGTAATCTCTCTTTTCATACTCAACAAAAAATATATGACATCTCTCACAGTTTTTTGTCAACCTGGGCATTTCTTTCAATGCAATATCGTCCGAAACCAGAAGCAAATACATTTGTTCCAATGATTTTCTTAAACCACAAACCTGGAGAAAGTGAAGAAATTAAAAAAGCTTGAAGTGCTCATGTTTAACAGTATTGGTAGAACATATGGATGCCTGCTTTTTATTCATATGTTTTGTAAACTGGGTCTGAATACAGGCTTCATCCACAGATCGATGGGCCGTTAGATAGCACGCATAATGTAAAACAAAAATCCATTATTATAAAAACAATAATATGTATATATATACACATGCCATTAGATAACACACATAATGTAAAACAAAAATCCATTATAATAATTAATAATTAAAAAAATTATTTGCTTGGAATTTATTGTATTTTCTTCCGTGGAGAAATATTTCGTAACAATATTCCTACACTGGTTTATTTTTCATTGTGGTCATCAGTGATGGTGCATTTAACCGTACAGGATGAATAATTCTAAACTTATTTAATTATTACACTTGTTAAATTATATTGACTGTGATTCGTGGGGAAACGAATGCGCTTTTCAAAATATGGACGCTATCTTCGTTGAAATGTAAATAAGCTGTAATTGTTTCGCCAATATCTGGCCTGTACGAAAAGAAATTCAGATATAGTTTTTAAATGAATGTGATCTTTCCTTTGCTGAATAATTAAAAATTTTGTCAATACTTACTCTAACGAAAGTCACGACTTCCGAATAATTTGCCATTATAACAATGTTTGACGGCGTATTTAAAAGAGTCCTAAAAAGTTCTTCTTCCTTATGTGTGTGAATAACAACAGGGTGACTCAGAACTTTTGCAGCTGACAGGTCAAATAAAAGACGGTTCATCAAATCTTGCCCTGGAATTAAACAGGACACGAGTTATATAAATCCTGTATCTTGTGAAAGTTAACATAGGATTAACCATATTATTCTTTATTATAAAAAGAATAAATAAAACATAAAGAATATTTCCAGAAGCAAATACAGATATACTTAATCATTGAGTACATAGACACATTTACAACCTTTTAAAAAATAAACGAAACCAAAATTAATATGATCGAAAAAAACTTTCATCAAATTTCAAGATCCAATTACTATTAAATACAAAATATTTGATATAATAATAAAAAATAATAATAATAATTTATTGACTTATCACGGAGTTGTCTCCCTGGACCACGACCTTCCGCCTACATTGACGGGGATCAACTGGAATGATTTTGTTTTTTCCTTGATAAAACGTAGAAGTCGTTTTAGGATTTACCTGAGCTAAAGGGTAACGGGAAGCAGATCTGTTTGTGATGTTCTGTATTTCTGTCCGTCGTCATATAAGCGAAATACCCTTGAGTACGCGTTAAACACCAATCAAACAAACAAACATTTGTACTGAATATATTGACATGTTTTGATTTTTATAAATTCAAAAATAATTTGAGGTTGTGTAGCCCATGACCTTAATATCAGCCACCCATCTGACAGATAGGTTTAATCGCTGCCTTGAATTGTTGAATAGGACTTGTTGAATGAAATTGACAGTTCCAGTTTCGGTTGTGTTGGTAAACCGTTTCAGACGCATGTCCAATGAATATATAATTATATTGGCTATGTAAATTGACACTGGATTGTCTGACACCCGTGCATTGTTTTAATTCGACGAAACAAAGAATAGAGCACCAATGACCGCATTAAGAAAGTGTTCCTAAACATGAGCTGTAAATCAATCAATGGTAATAAAATATATTCGGTATGAAGCGGTTACGTATGATCAGGTCGACCTGTTTTCGTAATGCTGTGGACTGATTTTTGGGGGGGGAGTCATTCTGCTGCAATAGGGTATGTTAGTTATTCATCATTGATGTCCCGAAATATGATCAAGTGTAATTTTGGCGAAATTTCTTAAATCATTTTCTTGTTAATTGATGAACTATTTTTGAACGATCTGAGTTGAATGTACATGGACGGAGGAGGTGCCGTATAGTATAGTAATGTTACTAATGTACCTATTGTACATTATAGTGTAAATTGTTCCACAAGTGCAAATTGTTGCATTGTTACACTGTAAATCGTTACACATGTTGATAATCCTACCTGTGGACTGACCAAAAACAAGTGTGATACTTGTCCAATGTGTTTCACGAATAAGATCTTGTATGAGTTGTGAATGTAGATCGATACTTAATCCCAAGTAAATTGTCTCATCTGTCCCATAGCGACCATTTTTCGGCACATTTTGTGAAATTAGTGAAATATGAGGAATTCTCTGTTGGGTTAATCCTGTTGAAGTCGACAAAGTCTGTCTTTGGTTCTGTGAAGAAATCACCCCGGCCAAATCTTCTGCGAACATAACTATAAAGAAACGAAACAAAATAATGCTCAATTTACAAGTACGAAACTTGTGACTTTCAGTAAATTAACAGTTAACAGTTATGGTTGATATTTGTCCGCCCAAAGTAGAACCAGTAAATCCAGTATCGTAGCGTTAAATGATTGTTTGTGCAAAATCTTTTTTGATATAATAGTTTTTGTTTATTAACTGTACACAACAATCCATTGGCTTAAGGCGTGTACATTATTAATAAAATATATAAGAATGATAAGCCGTTTGAGTCATACAAAGACAAATAATTTATTGCTGCGGTGAGTTTGGCGTATATATGGTTTTCGTCCAGGTTTCATAAACTATATAAATACAGTTATTTGGTTCGATTAATGCACATTTGCTCAGGGTTTCTCCTTAAGCTTTTCAATTCATCAAATAAGATAAATTGCTATTCCTTTCAACTGATACTTGAGCATGAATTCATATGGACACGAATATTTCATCTTTGATTAGTTCTGATATGTACACATAGAACAATGGCCTTAGTAATCAAATGTATTTGACTATTTGTTCAGTCGGTCACAATAGTTTTCCTTTGTAATCATTTAATATATTTATATTCACATCAAGTTTTTTTGTTTAAACTACTGTTCATATTTGCAAAGTCGTTCCCAGCTCGAAATCAATAACGTACCAGAGCCATTGTCTTTTACAGAACTATAAGTGATCAGTGGCGATTTTGTCGCGCCAAAATTATCAAGCATTGGTTAAGCCGTTGTCTTTTGTATAAGGCATTCCTTCGGTTTTATAAAAACAGAAGTATATCAAGGAGAAGTATTAAACCAGCCATTACCTAATCTCAGCGGCACGTTGAATATGCCAGCGCTGATTGTTTTGAAAAAGCGCCCTCCTGCGAGAAATAGATTAACCTCCACGAACTTTAATTGGATGTGGAATCAAGGGTTTATCATGCTAAAGCTATTTCTACCTCTTGGCAAACGGTATATTTTACCAATGAGGCGTCAGTGGATTCTGACATTCAAACTGCGCGAAACGAACGAAATCAAAACATTTCTTGGGCTATTAGTCATATGGCACTGCCGTTGATACTGGGTAATGGCTGGTGCGATACTTCTGTTTGATAGACTTCTAATAAACTACCTACATTTTGTTTGAGTGACATTGAGCCATATCAAGTCTACGTTGGTATTCGTGAATCTTGTCATCTGGTCCTTAAATAATGAGGAATCTCGTGTTCCATCCACGATTACACCTGTAAACAGTAAAGAAACAGTTCAGTGTAATTTGAAATTTACCAAACGGACTGATCTTTACTAATGGATAGCTCACTGACTGCGTCGATGTTCTGTTATGAAGAGAATCAGCATAAGTTATAGGACGAGGGATTGTGCCAAATTCTGGTTAGAATATGTTTTTATGGTTTGAGGTTTTAAGTCACTGTCCCTTCCTCACAATGATCCACCAGTTAGATGATCGTTTTGTCATGTTTCATACATGTCACAATATAAGCTTATAGGCCTACAATGTATTATTAATGTGACCAAGTATTGTGACTGACAACACACGATGAGATAAACGACAGACCGGAGTGGCAAACGTTTCTCAAACACTTTCAGAAATCATGACAAATGTTGTAAATTTCTGTTGCCATGGGGCACAGAATACTCCTATTAGCAACCTGTCTCAGATAGTTAGTATAACTATAAATACCTTTGATATCACTCATATAAAATTTAACGATCTGCTTGAGGTCAAAACAAAATGTGTAGACAACAACTCTAACCCTCCGCGGGTTACGTGCCGTGCGCAAATATACATAACAAGGAACACAGCTCAGCTGAGTCTGATGGGGTTGTCAAGGCAGCACGCGATACCAGGGGAGGCAACTTTCTATTTCTGATTGGTTGTTGACAGTTAACTGCATACAAGGAGGAATTTAGGAAGAGCCACTTTTGATATCGAGGGAGAGCTCTTTTTCTGTAATTTTGACACTTCGTCAAAATGACGACAGAGGTCTTTAAAAAAACTCTGGCTGATAAAGAAATCCTGAAATCTGACAGTAATTAAATCTCTGACAATGTCCCCAGTCACATTACATAATAGCTGGTCTGTTTGATAAGTTAATGGTCCCTATTCTTCTCTATGGTTCTGAAATCTGGGGATTTGAGAATGTTAACTTGGTACAAAAACTCCATTAACGTTTTTTGTAAATTTTATCCAAACTGGGAAAGGCTATCCCGAACTGTATGGTTTATTGGGAGTTTGGGAGAGCACGGTTAAGAACAAATATTAAAAAGAGAATGATATTAAAATGTTTTGGTTAGTTTGGCATGTGATGAACAAAACTATTCATGCATATCATACAAGAATTTACATTTTCTAGATTCAGAAAGGCAAATACAGTTTTTAATGGCTGTTACATGTAAATATTACACTAAAAATATGTATGACAGAACATTCTTCAACATTTTCCGTATCGTTGCAGTTATCTTGGAAGTTAATGGAAACAATAATAATATACGAAAACTTGTAATGCTAACTGCCAGATTTTTGTGCACGTGCGTGAAAATCAATCAAAGTACTCCGTGGGTTTGTGTAAAATGAAACACATCAAACAAGCCCCTTTGTCACATTTAAATAAAAACTGTTCCTTTTTTATGTATGACTTGTTGTAAATATTTCAATTTCGTCTGCTGTACATATTTTAATAATAATGTCTTGTGGCTCATAGGTGTCACCACAGCAACACAAGAATGGTCTTCGGACATGAATAATACACACGTGGATAATTCAGTCTTATGATAAGGTAAATCCATGCGAGTTATCTCCCTTGAAATAAACCGCTCTTCATCAGAGATTATTTACGATACGGACATGGTCGGGGGATGTTTAGACATGTGGAAACTGGTGGTCTAGCAAACATTTGGGCTTCCCTCATAAAATTCCAAATACAATTTGGCTGATTAACAAAGTTGATAGAGTCCTTCACGATCGATAATTATAAGAATGGCGGGGTGAAACCGAATTCTCAAATTAGTTCAATGGTCAAAGATAATTTTGTATGGAATACTATATCACAACACTATGCCCCTTCAAAGCAATTTCTTTGTGCAGATTCAGGATCAGAACATTTAATCACATTGGAAATTCAAGTTGGAAGACATCGTGGTGTGCCACATGATCTTAGGTTTTGTTCTCAATGCAATTAGTGACGAATATCCTTTTATAGCGCAATGCCCTATCCTTGTCAAACTAAAACAGCAATATATCCCACTCTATTTCACAGATTCAAAAAGCTTTTTATGGTACATAGTCTTTATAAAGATAAAAATGTAAACATATTTAGGAATATCAGTTAGCAGAAAGTATGTTCATATTGTCCTATAGGTTAATTGAGGAAAAGGATGACTTTTCCAGTGTGCCATTGTGGGCTGCTGTCCATTGCTTCTTGATTCGCACTTACATATGTATGCACATTACACGATCGGTCAAAATCACAATTTATCTTATAGACATTATTTCACTCTTTCAGTACGAACGTTTGAACGGATCGAAAGTCAGTTGGAAAACAACTGAAGTGTTGAATCTCCTGTCATAAATTAGATGATAATTATATAACACGAACACGTCCGCGGTTGCCAAAAGTTCATTGGTGTAACTGATATCTTATGCGATTGAAAAACTGCCGGTTAGCAATGGTTGTTTCTAACATTGCTGACGCCAATTACAAGTTGTGAAATAAAATAGTCCCTGTATCCCACGTGTGGACATATGAAACAAAAAATAACATGGCTGTATTACAGTGAAATTTACTAATTTATGGGATAATAAGACTAACTTACTTACTCCTAGGGTAAATTAGTGTATATCATCGCAGTGGCTACTGTAAAACCTTACAATATCGATCGATCAGGTCAAACGTCAACAAGATATGTTACTAATTTAACTCTAATTTTGATTTAGACTCATCAAACATGAGTAAATACACCATGAAAAACTTATATTCACGACACCTTTTCCAACGAATTTTCCAAGAATGAAAAGTAATGCAGAGATATGTTTATATAGAAATTAAAACTGTGTAATAAATAATATGAGGAACACCTAAAGCAAACATACGCCCCCATGATATGACGATTGTATTGAATTTCGTAACGATATCCCTTATTGATTATACCTGATGTAGTTTGCCTGTAAGGACGTGATATAATATTTTATATGTATATGATACATTGGTAATCAAATATTATTAGATTAAGGGAATTCAATAGTGTATGGCACAGATAAAAATATAGCCCAAGCCGACTTTGGCCGTAAAAATCACGTAATTTTCGCAACTACCCATGTTATTAAGACCACCATAACTCCCCCAAAGCCTCCACAGTGTAGCCTCTTTCCAGAGGTAAAATAAAAAAATCATTGATCACTTACGTGCTGCCAGTAATACTGAGACCTTTGCTGAAAGATATGTAATCAATTGAGTGTACATTCATATAAAAACGCAGAATGTAGTTTTAGCATATCTTTGAGATAAAAGTATATGGACTGACCTATAGAAAAAATCGGTTATTCCATAAAGATCTCACGTCAGTTTGAATTACAAGTTCAGGGTAAGGTTTAGATTAGTTTAGGGTGAGGCGTAGGGTAAGGTTGGGTGTTAGTTTTAGGGTTAGGGTTCGGTTTAGTATTTCTGTTATAATTTAGTACCAAAGAAGGCTGATAGGCGAATCATCCACAGACATTATCGCAGGATAGCTGTTAAAAAATCATTGAAACTACGGCACCATAACCTGTTAATACACTTGTAACTGTGCTTACACTAGTCCGTTTGTTTGTACGAGCTACCACATAGCTAGCCAAGACATCAGTGTCGTGGTCTCGACAAAAGGAAAAAATGACCAGATTGTCTAAAACAAGAATGCGTTGCAATGAATGCAAGGATACATTTACAAAGTTGATATGAGTCCTTCACAATCGATAATTACAAGAATGGGGGTGAAACGGAACGTAGTTAAAAATTTATAGAATGGTCAAAGGTAATTTTTGTGTGGAATCCTATCTCACAACACAATACCCCTCCGAGGCAATTTGCATGTTAGATACAGAAAGCAACCATACGTAAAAAGCTACCGGAAATTGTAACGAACAAAACATGTACAGCACAGGGCGTTGTCATCGAAACGAATGTTTCAATGAATTCAAAATAAATATATAATTACAAGCAAAAGTTGCGTACTTACCCAACCTGTGCGTTGTCCAGTTGCCCGCCGTAGAGGAGATCATGGAGGCCATTGACACAGTAAGAACTGAAAGCAACATTGTCAATGTTGGTATATCTGCTTTGAAAATTCTGAAGCTAATAAACACGTCTGAATGATTTATCAGTGGACCAATATGTATAATGGCCTGACAGATAAAGAGAGCAGCGGCGGACACTATATGCCTATTGTTTGTCAGTCAGTACGATTCCCGTGCGGCATTCAAAGTAAACTCTGGTTGGCTTATCGATTTCAGGTTCTCTATGTTTTATACCTGGGGTACGACTTCAGTTCTGATTGATTGATTGATTGATTGATTGATTGATTGATTGATTGATTGATTGATTGATTCATGAGTGGGCGGTAGTCCCGGAAAGACATTGACATTATCGCGCGTGACAAATGTCACGAACAAAGTTATAAAAGGAGACGTATATTGGTTTAGGGCCGATTCCAACTCACTTGAATTTGTTAGGAACTTTAAAATAGAGTTTCATTGATCTGCAGCCACACGACATCATTGGTGGTGTATTGATACCGTTTTAATTTCCCGGACAACCGCACAATTTACAGTGATCTTCCGAATATCACTACCATGTAACCATCACGTACGCTCTAGCTGAGTGCAACTTTGGGATAAACGCTTGTTTGTTGTCGACTATGTAAACGGCTTTCTGATTGGCTGCTTGTTCCTGCAATAGTCCAATTAATTGTTGCCTCGTTTTTGTCTCGAGGGATAGTACTGCTGAAGTATCGTCTTACACATAATGGGACAGAGTTGTACTCTTTTTCACAGTTATGGTCAAATACAGCTGCTTAAACATTATAAAGTGCGTAATGTAGGTCGACATAACATCAAACAACTTTTTTATTTAAGATTATTAAATTTGCAAGCATCTTAGGAATTACATTGATCTGCAAGTAAATTACATCATGGCATAACCACGGCGTACTGATACGGCTTTAACTGCCCTGGCGACGACATTTCACATTTCGGTAATTTACCAAATATAACAGAACAAAATGGTTCTGGTTTATGACCAAGTGGTCTATACCCAATGTCATGACGGTAAGACGACGACGGTTTAAATCAAATGAAGATGACCCTGGTTTATGACCAAGTGGTCTATACACAATGTGACGACGGTAAGACGACGACGGTTTTAATCAAATGATTGTTTGTTTGTTTGATTGGTGTTTAACGTCGTACTCAAGGGCATTTCACTTATATATGACGACATATTGTCCACTTCACACTGTACACGGTGTAAAAACCGAAAGGAAACCCCGTACAAACCACCCCCGCGATTGCCGGAGCCACAACATCTGACTTGCTGATATACCTGATGGTCTTAGGACGGACTCGAACCCGTGAGCGGTAAATCGAAGCATGTTCAGTTCAGGAAGCGCGCTCGCTAGCACTGAGCCACGGCCTCGGGCCTTAATCAAATGAAGATGGCCCTGGCTTTTAAATGTGATACGGGGACGGTTTTAATCAAGTTAGTTGCCCAAATTAAAATATTTTCTGTTTGAAACTAAATATCTTATCCAGTCACAATTTGCTGTGTAACGACGTAGCAAAAGAACAAGAAGCAGCGATGCCTTAAGAAACAGTGGTGTCAACCAACGCTTTGTTTGGGCTATTCTACATTATGGAGGTCCGACATAATTATCTCGGACCCAGAGTATTATGTCGGACCCTAAGATAGTATATGGGACCCGGAGAAAAAAAAATATAGTATTCTTGGATGTAGATTCCACCGAAGTTGGTGATAAAACCTTATTCGGGAAGATCCATCAAAAACACTGAAGACATATCTAGCAAAAGGGTAGTGATACACACATACGCACTCCATCAAACTTGAGTATTCTATTTTTTGTTTAAACGTGTTGACATGGATTTAAATTTTGCTTTTGTCATAATAAGGTGGTGCGTACGTTGGGAAATAATTATTGAATGCCAAAAATAAAGGTGACAAATGACAACTTGATTTACAAGACAGACAGATAGGAGCAACCTAGGGTTGAATACCTGAAAACTTCTGCCTCGGCTACTGTATACATCAATTGGTAACACACTTAACGTCTTGGCAGAAATAGCAGAAATCATTTTCTACTTTCAAATGCATTATTATTGTCTTCTCGTGGAAGACTATTGCGTTAAATTTACTCAAAGCTAATTAATTCAGCCCAGAGTTTATTTGGAGATCAATACGTCATAGTCATTTTCCAAGGGAGATAACTAAGTCTCCTCAGTCTTACAAGCATTTAAAACATGGAGGCTATCGTTTGCCAATGTAGTCAGTTTTACAGTATGAAGGGTTAAGGAAGATATGAAAATATTCCATATGTGATATCAATTGCATGAGGGTGTGGTTTTTTTTCTCTCTCTCTCTCACGCTCTTTTAAATATTGGATTAACATATGCCGGAAACTTTTTGTCGAATCTCATTTACAAATAGCAGCAGGGGGGAGAGCGGAGTAGCTCTCTTAGGCCGTGGCGGCTCCCAGGAGTAGTTCCCCAGGGGGGGGAGGGGCGAACAGAATTCTCTCTTAGGCCCAGGGTGGATCCCACTAGTAGTTCATGTGGCG
>JAVFBW010184461.1:0-10540 GCA_034783835.1 Mopalia ciliata
GACCGTGGTACCAGCCGACAACAAGACCGTGGTACCAGCCGACAACAAGACCGTGGTACCAGCCGATAACACGACCGCGGTACCAGATAACCGCTAGGACCAGCCGACAACAAGACCGTGGTACCAGTTGACCACAACGCCATGTTCCAGCTGACCACTAGACATGGTACTAGCTGACCACTGGACATGGTACTAGCTGACATAAGGTCGTATTACCAACTGACAACTGGGGTACCACTGGGGTACCATTTGCATACAAGGCCGTGGTATCAGCTGACCAGAAAGCCGTGTTACCATGTGACCACAAGGTCGTGACGCCATCTGATCACAATACCGTTGAACGAGCTGACAACAAGTGGTACCACTTGACAATAAGGACTTGTACCACCTGACAACAAGGCCTTGTGCCAGTTGACCACAAGGCCGTTGCACCATCTGATCATATTGTTGCCGTGGTACGAGCTGACAACAAGACAGATAGAAGGTCGTAGTACCAGCTGGCCATAAGGTCATCTTACCAGATGACAACAAGGCCGCACTGAATCCGAATATCCCGTGATCGTTCCTTACATGTATATATATACGCAAGGTGCTTTCAAAAAGAAGTATTAGAACACGGCAAATAAAAATATTGGACTAGATTTCACTTTAATACATATTTCTGTCGAGAACATTCCAAGTTGAGTAAAAAATCCGGTTTAAAAAATTTGTTTTAAATACATGAATTTACCTGCAAAACACAGTATTTTTTTTAGATTTAAGGCTAGCTGGGTGTGAATACATCAGAGATTAAACAAAATAGGTTTGACTCCATTCGCCGATTTGCATGGAGGGCGAATCTTGTAATCATTATCTTAAATTAATGCCAATGCATTCGTGTTTTCTGTGAGCAATCATTGTATATGCTCCTCAACGTAGCCTTAAGGTGAACATCCGCTCGGGTTTTCTATTCTTGCTTTGCAAAACAATAAATAAATTTACCTCCATTTAACATGCGGCCGTCTTGGCCAATCAAAATCTCCACAACAAATTAAACGCATTCCAGAAATTGTCTGTGAGCAGCTGACTTCGGGGAATCATTGAGCCCCCACCAAACAGTATGAACAGAAAGAAATGTGCCGAATTAGGTCAGAAGTTTAGTTCTGGTGGCAGTGTGTTGGCCATGTAAACAAAAGCTTTGACAACCAAAGTTTGATTCTTAAACCAATCGATAAGAAACTTTCGCTGATAAATTATTAAAAGCGAAGATACCAATCATACCGAATTCTGCTTGTCAGTTTTATGCTGCTGAATGGAGTAAATGTGTCATCATGATTGATTTTTGTGTTGATATCATAGAGGTTTTACGCCGTTCTTAAGATTATTAAGCTCATATGACGACATGTCATCCCAATAGGTGAAGGAAATTCCCCTTCGCGCAGCTGACAACAGAAAATACAACACAGAACAATCACAAGACACAATAACACCACAATACCAATAGGTGGCTTCCTCTAACCGCCCGAACCGTCTAAATTAGGATTGCAAATAGTTCACTTTATAGTATAAATTGTTTTCTCTATTACATCCATTCTACAAGTGCTATTCTTTGAACGCCTAAACCTAAAAAAAGTCATAAACAATAAATATAATTTGAGCCTTGAAATATTATTTTTCAATATTTTCTAAAGGGTATATTTTGTGTTATTGCAGACGACTTGGTGTTGATCATAAAACGGAGGGAAGAAAGCAATGATGAGTTGGAAAAGGAAATAATGGGGCTGAGAAAAGCTCAGATCGACCTGAAGGATGAGTTCAGGAAGACCGAGATGGAATTGCTTCAGGACCTCGAGATGGCGCAGCAGAAAGGGGATGTGCTCAGCAATTTGTTAGAGCTCGTTTCGGAAAGAGCCGAAGCTACGGAAAAGGAACTAGAACGTGTGATCGACGAATCGACACCATGCCCTTCTACGAGAAGCGCAAGCGCAGTTAGCGCGATGAGTGATGCAAGCACCGGAAGTGACGAAGTGTTTCTGTCTCCGCCTAGTCCTACAGGAGACCGGCCAGTTATAACCAACGACTGGGAGGTAAAGATCTACTATATATCTTTGAAGAAAAGGTCTGAAATATAGACAGTTTCACTTCTGGTTTTTAAACGACCGACGAACCAACTCCAATATACAGCCAAACTTCGCCCAATGAAATATTTCCCTTCATTGCGTATTTCTATAACCTTTCTTAATTTAATTGATATTTCTGACGCTTCGTTTCTCACATAAACTGTTTATTTATCACAGAACCAGGGGCACTTTCAGTCATTTGCGCTAAATTTCACTTTTGCTTCTTTGTAGAATCAAATGAAAAAACGGGTTGGGTGCCTGGAGAGATTGTTGGCTGAAGAACGTCACAAAGTCTCCGCTGCTGAGAAAAAACTGTTATTGGTTTCCGACGAAACGTTGTCTTCGGCAATGTCTGACGATGTCAAACTGCACCTACGTGAAAAGGAAATTTTGCAAAAGGAGGTAGGGCCAACGCATTAGAGCGGTAATATTTTATCTGCGTTAAAGCATAAGTTATCTTTTAAAAAATGTTATAATGCATTTTTTTCTTTTAGTGGCATCGTAGAATCACAAACAACTTGATTGACAGATCGAGCAAATGGGAATATTGGTTAATTTTAAATAAATATTTTCATCAGAACAGAATGTGAAATTTGTATTTTTGTCTGTATTAAAGCTGGTGGAGAATCAGCGCCACCTGGTGATTGCTAGTGATCAGATCAAAGGACTGCGTGAACGTCTGCAGTGTGCCGAGGAAATCCACCACAAGATCAAGATGGATTACGAGGCACTAGTCAGAGAGGTAAAATTTATATCTATGTTCCATAATGAATAAAAACATTAACGAATTCTGGATCATATGACAAAAGTAGATATAGGATCTTCCTTAATATTTATAAAAAAATTAAATTTACACAGCCTGCTTTGTTAATTGTTTGTGTGACCTGACGACTTCCGTCATGGGTTCCGGGTTCTCTCAGGCTTAATTTTGTAACGTCAGTTGTGGCAGGGACTCAATAATGGTTAAAAGATAATACACTTTTACACTATCAGTTTCTACTTTTTCCATTTGAGCAATAAACAAAATTATATCATCTGTGATGGAAAGTTGTAGCCGAATTATAGTTAAAGACAATTATCATGACCGGTGTTCATTGGCCGATGTTATTCAAGTCCCTGAGTATGCCCAAGATGATATATTGTACTCAACTGAGTGGACTCACGATTATAAATAAAAAATTAGGAACGTTTTCTGTGCTCCATTGAGCACCAATCTTGAAAAAGGAACAAACCATGCTCAAGGACTACTTAACGCGTATGCAGAGTTATTTTAAGAATTTGATGGTTGCAAAGTACTTTTTCACCCTTTTCGATTTGATTGTGAAAATTACACCTTTATAATAGTCAAAACAGTTTATCAGTGACAGACAGATACGGGATACACCGTCATCAACCTGGTCGCTAAACCCGTGAATCCAGCCTGTTTTGGTCGGAAAAAACATGAAAAAGCAGGTCTTTTCGAAAGAAAAAAACTGTCACCAAACTATCGTTCGTAGAAGAGTCTGTTAGGCAACTCTTACCTACTTCCGTTGTCTATAGGCGGTTTAAGCCACATAATGTGTTATAATGTGGGACTATCGGATTACTCCGACAAATCTACCCAAGTAATAGGCTAAAATGCGGCAGGTTACGGGGAATGTCACTGATTAACAAGGTCAATTATGCCTTACTGTTCTGTCACTTAAGCATAAGACTGCATTGGCGATACCTGGATCTAGACATGCATACCCAGCATGTTAATCATTACAGTGTCTTGGTGTTGGGCTGGGCGTGAAGTAATTGTAAGGGTGACTGCTGCATTCAGGGTTAACCATGACATAGTGTAAGGGCTATATCCCAGTCCAGTCATATCTAACATGACCGTGAAAGCAGAATTTCAGAAACCTCAGTGTTTATTGTATTGTTGATATTAACGTAGGTGTCCTGTTGGATATGAATCGCATATGTTTCCGGAAAGCTGAACCTGTTAGATATATTGCTAAAAGAAACACCGGAAACCCTTACAGCTGTGTAGAATCAACTGAACTACACATGGGCCATTGTCTTCTATACTTATAACATACAAACCTTCTTAAATAAAAGAAGCGAAAATAAATAAATAAATAAATAAAAAGGAACAGACACAGAATTCAGCACACTTTGATGAGTATTTGTATTCATTTCTACATGAATCTTAAGCTACAAGTGATTGTCTCAGTTGATCCCCTTTATCTGTAAGGTCTATATATGCCGTCATAGATAGCATACAGTCAAGTTATAGAGCCTCTACGTATGATCAAACAATTTGGATGTGACATTCCGTTTTAGTATATAGTCTGTTTATGGTATTTTCGTTTGACTCTTGTTTACTTTATAGCAACACTGATTCCAACTTCGGTCGGTATGTCGACTGATAAAGTTATGTCGAATTCGCAATTTTTTTTGACAATGAGCCGACATTGATAATGTAATCGTTTATTTTTCCAGTTGGATCGTAGGGAGGGACTGGAAGAGCAAATATCCATGGAACGGGGCGATCTTTCTGGAGTATCAACGTTACAGGGCCTTCACGAAGAACTTCGGCGATATAAAGACATAGTGGAGAATATGGAACATTCCGGAGAAATGGAATTAGAAGTAATTTTTTGTAGTTTTGATAATACTCTCCCTAAAGTGGAACATTTACGGACGGTTTTTTTTTGCTTGCACACTCTAAAAAAAGAAGTTTTCATGTAATCACTTTAACAGTCCAGAAAGTAATACCTTAATTTTAGTATAATTTTAGGACAATAAATTCAACCGTGATTTACCATATGGAAATTAACTTCACGTGATGAAGCAATTTGGTATTACCACAAATTTCGAACTGAGTAAAATGGCGTCCACTGCAGATTTTTTATTTTACTTTGACGATGTATTCAATTGATTTTTTAGGCCCAAACTGAGATTGACTCATTAAAGATAGATCTGGCGAAATACAAATTGAAATCGGAGGAACTGGAATACAAAGTAGAAGAGGTACTGGGTCATGGCATATCGCTTCCTAAAGCTTTCTAACCGTCTGTATCTAGTGAATAAAAATGTTAGCTTGTTTGTTTGATTGGGTGTTTTACCTCGTGCTCAAGGTTATTTCACTTGTATAAGGCACACTCTTCATTCTGTCTTTCTTGAATACGGCGGAAAACCAGAATGAAATTTAAAAAATAACCCGGCAGTTCCCGGAGTCACGTGACTCTTTTAATTGCCGCATGTACTTTTACC
Organism: Mopalia ciliata; assembly: GCA_034783835.1. NCBI lineage: Eukaryota > Metazoa > Mollusca > Polyplacophora > Chitonida > Mopaliidae > Mopalia > Mopalia ciliata. The sequence goes on from JAVFBW010184461.1 coordinate 5,340, forward strand.
TATTGACCTATTAAGTCAATCAGGAACTCGAATTTGTGAACATTATTGGGTAGGAGGACCAGTTGTCTGACAAACTTACCACTCAACTTGGGCAGCCGGCACTCATTGTATAAATCATAAGAAAAGTGGTAATCTAGCTATTGGCAAATTAACCACAGACTGATAGAGGGTTGGATTGGACTAGGTTTGATGCAAAACCATTTAGTTGTCTTGATTGATTAGTGTACAATGCTATTCCACAATTTAAACGGCAATGCGATGATAAGAATTGTATTGGGACATCATATAAATAACCAATCGAATTATTTGAATATTAACTAATAACAACACTGTCAAATATAATTCTCAAGAGTCCTATTCATCTTTATTTCTGCAGATTAATGAAATTTGGGTTTCGAAAAGTGCTGCTTCTGAAAAAGAGAAAAGGAATCTAGAAATCCAGCTACAATCACTCACCATAGAGTTATCCGAGACCAAAGAGGCTTACATAAGGTTACAGAACGATCTCAAGTACAAAGAGAACATGCTGTTGACCAGTGCCCAGCTCCTCACAGACAAGGACGGTTTAATCGAGAAGAGAGATGATATAATTCACGAACAGGAAGACATTATTAAAAACAGGGACAGCGACTTCCAAACAATGTTGGAGCAAGTCTCACAGCGCGACGAGACTTTGCGTGAATTAAGGGACGCGTTAAGCATACGCGATGAGCGGCTTAGGGAAAAGGACGACATTATTCAAAGAATTAATTTGAAACTTGATGGCGTGTCCAACGAAACGACAGCCGAATTGAAAGCCAGATCTGAGTATCAACTACAAGGACGGCCATTCGACAACACGGCGCCCATATCAGATACAGCTAAAGAAAATGGTGTCTTAAGTTTACATATAAACGAACTTCAGAAAACTATCGCCCAACAAAGATCGGAGATGGATGCCCTGCGCCACGATGCGGAGAACTTACGCAGAGAAATTACCAATAAAGAATATTCATGGCAGTTAGAAAAATCAAATCTCATCACAGAAATGAAAACTTACAAAGAAAAATGCAACTTTCTTGAATCTATCAACAAACTTCCTGTAGGCGATCATCTGGGAAAACTGACGGACGAAAACAAGAAACTGATTGAAGAGAAGGAGACGCTGTTGGGAGAAGTTAGGAAGTTGCAACTGGATTTAGACAATACAATAAAATCGGCGGAAAATGACAAGGATGAATTTAATGGAAAATTAACGGACCGAAATAAGACGATTGAGGAAAACCTATTATTTGCCGAGAGGGTTCAAAACGAGGCTGCAAGATTACGTTCGCAGGTAATTTTGTATTCTTTGAATGAGTTTGTGCTTCCCCTTTATAATATTAGGGTAAGTTTCGATTGATAACAAGCAATTAATTCCGTTTCTGTTAACTTACAGAATTGTGATAAAAAATTTGCCTTTCACTTTACAACCATTTTAACGCACCTTCCCAAGGCTAGTGGGAATAGCCTCTTCCTTTACACCTTACCCTTATAGAAAACTGAGTCAATTGTAGCGCCATTACGTCCCTTTACACCAGGCAATCAGAGTGTAGCCTTCATTAACAAAGTAAGCGGCGGTCTACTGTATGACCAGTAGGCTGTACACGTCTAAAACGGGTCTAAGAAACGGATCGGGTAAAAATAAAAGGCATTATGAAGTAGATCTACTAGTTCATCTGTATCCTCTCTGCTACTAGATGATTTTTTTATTGTCAGGAAATTCCACAAGCATCGTAAATGTATTCAGCTGCAGATATCGACAGGTTTTTCATACTGGCTTTCTGTTGAACGAATTGTGTGTTTATCAGCTAAGGCACGCTCAGGATTATTCCTCCAAGTCGACATATTAGAAGACTTCTTAGCGTTCACACAAAATGGCTGACCCGAATACAGTCGAACGAAGCACCGTGTATTTAAAAAAATGTTTTGATACAACTGGATGATGGATGCATTCATGCTCAAGTACAATCAACAAAACATTTGGATTTATTTTACGTAAATCCGACAATATTTCAATAGCAATATAACTCATTTAAACAAAGATAGACTTTATTATGGTAAAGACGTTAAGCCCCTAGACCTATTAGCGCGCATGCGTTTGATAAAACTCTCTTTCAATCTTGACCACCCCATCGTTGTAGCACACCTAACAGTCGCAGCATATTAAAAGCGCCGATCGGGTCAACATGATTTCTGACTGGATGGGTCAGTAAGCTGATGTGGTCTCCTATCCTGTCCCACAGCAAAGTGCTTTTATAGGGGTGGGCGGGGCTAGTCATAATGAAGCTTCTTTAATGTGTCAACAAGCCACACGAGCGCAACCCACCTTATTTGAATAAATCAATCCGCAGATAAAAGGGAGCGTTCACCCTTCCTAGCCCCTCTTCCTGTAGCCACACCTCTGTCTGCTTATATTGTGACGATGAATTATTGTAAATAAATATACTGAGATTCACGTGTTAATAATTTGCTAGGCTGAGTTGGCTTTCCGTTTACAACAAGAGGAAAAGATTCTTCGGGCTGAGTTACTGGCCATGAAAGTTCGTTACGAGACCCGGTTAGAGAAACTCCAGCGTGAATACAACAAACTACACAGTTCTGCGGAGAAGATACAGAGGGAGAGAGACCTGGATAAGGACATCATCCGAGGTATCCAGCGAGGTATGGGCGAACTGAAGGCTCGTTACACGCGAGACGTGGCCTCCTGGCAAAGCGAGAAGTTGCAGTTTGAGAGAAAGGTCAAAGAGGTGAGTGTTAAGAACTTACAGCAAACTTCTTTTAAAGCAACATAAAGCATAATTCTATTCGGGTGTAATCGAATCCAGAAAAAGACCATACCTACACAACAGTGCCAAGCTATGATTTGTCTAACGCAGTTTCATGCATAAACTTGGTTGACAGCACACAGTTCAATGATACGACATTTACTTTAAGCTTGAGAGGAGGGAGTATGATAACATAGGTATACATCGATCTGTAACTCAGCTGCAAGACAAAACAGTATGGTCGATAAAAACAGCGCTATCAAACACCATGCCATTGACTTATATATTGTGCTTTTAAGTATGACATTTTCCATTTGAAAAGATGGAAATGTGTCATATTTATGTCCGAATTAAGTGAACATTACATTGCAGGCGATTTATACATTTATCTTTGGTTTAATCTTATCCGATTATAAAGAAAGCATCGTTATTTTGTTGGAAAGGTTATTTAATACATTATAAAGCAATAAAAGTACCTTTCATACGTAGGCCCTACCACTTGTTTTCTTCGATAACGAGAGAAGCAGATTTTGTTTACTCAACTATTTAGCCAGGACCCTATTCAGATCCAAGCCCTGTGGGCCCCATATATTCTAGATATAAGTGATAATAAACCATAACATTTGAATTTTCATGATGAATAATATTTTCAACAATAAGTTGAAAATAATGTTTATTTTTGTGTGGTTAATGTGCTCCCCTTTTCTGTTGTCTTAAGGACGTATTTATTTTGCTTAATGGTTAACCCGAATCTATAAGAAAGGAATGTTCCTTTTATAATGAAACCAGGTCAGTCAAATAGGGAAAAGTGTTTATGCGTAGCACTGTTTAAAATAACGACTCTGTCCGAATTGTACCCACAAAGGTTACGACGTGAGAGGAATGCTGGCGGCCACCTTCAACACAGAGAAAAATAATCCTCGCGATAAAACAATTATGTTTGCCTCTACACCTTTACGGTCACAGTTTAAATATTGTTAAAGTTCCACCACCTACAGTTAGACTGTGTAAAATTCTTCAATTAGTCACAGAGGTTTTATGAGAGTTTTTGAATAGGTGTGTAAATTAGATGCTTTGAAATATGCCAGTGTGTAATGCTTTTCCTTTGGTTTGTTTACATCCTATACTATATGCGGTTGTGGTTTTAGAACCACGTGTTCTGACATATGTTACCGGTCGTGAAGGCACAGTCATGCCAGTTTATTTTGTTCTTATAAAGCAGACTGTGAGTAACGTGTTAGCCTTTTCCCCCGCAATTTTCAGCAGATGAAAGAGATGAAAACTTCAATAAAACTTACACATGTATAGGCTTTGCTGAGTTTTTGAACTACCCTTACACACAGACCGGGTTACCGTAATAGTTACTGCCGATCACTTGAAGATCACAATTAAGCAACAACTGGGTATCCGGGTGTCCCCAGCGTCTTGATCTGCGTGAATGTCATGACTGGTGTCAATAATCTGTTGTCGGCTACAGTGTCATTCTCGTGTGGTCGGCTGGACTGTCATGACTGGTGTTATTATCCTGCTGTCGGCTAAATTTTCATTCTCGTGTGGTCAGCTGGAGTGTCATGACTGGTGTTATTATCATGTGGTCGTCTGGAGTGTCCTGTTTGGGTCATTATCCCGTGGCCGGTTGGAGTGTCATGCCTAGTGACATTGTCCATTTGTCTGCTGGAGTGTCATGGCTGGTGTCAGTGTCATGTTGCTGGTTAAAGTGTCTTGACTTGTGTCAGTATCAGTTGGTCGACAGAAGTCTCATGGCTGGTGCCGTTTTCCTGTGGTCGGCTGAAGTGTCTTGACTTGTGTCAGTATCCTGTGGTCGGCTGAAGTATCTTGACTTGTGTCAGTATCCTGTGGTCGGCTGAAGTATCTTGACTTGTGTCAGTACCCTGTGGTCGGCTGAAGTATCTTGACTTGTGTCAGTATCCTGTGGTTGGCTGAAGTATCTTGACTTGTGTCAGTATCCTGCGGTCGGCTGAAGTATCTTGACTTGTGTCAGTATCCTGTGGTTGGCTGAAGTATCTTGACTTGTGTCAGTATCCTGTGGTCGGCTGAAGTATCTTGACTTGTGTCAGTATCCTGTGGTCGGCGGAAGTATCTTGACTTGTGTCAGTATCCTGTGGTCGGCTGAAGTATCTTGACTTGTGTCAGTATTATGTGGTTGGCTGAAGTCTCATGGCTGGGGCCGTTATCCTGTGGTCGGCTGAAGTATCTTGACTTGTGTCAGTATCCTGTGGTCGGCTGAAGTATTTTGACTTGTGTCAGTATCGTGTGGTCGCGTGAAGTCTCATGGCTGGTGCCATTATCCTGTGATCGGCTGAAGTATCTTGACTTTTGTCAGTATCCTGTGGTCGGCTGAAGTATCTTGACTTGTGTCAGTATTATGTGGTTGGCTGAAGTCTCATGGCTGGG
>JAVFBW010184472.1:0-10540 GCA_034783835.1 Mopalia ciliata
TTCAAAATGAGTTTATCGTTCTTCGGAGTTACACTACTCTTGTACTATATTAAACTTATCAGTGGAAATCATGGATTAACCTTTTGGGTTCATACAATTAGAGAGCATAAGGTACAGCATGAAAGTTATCCTACACATGTAGTAGAAGTATTCTAGTAGTAAGCTGACTGGGAGCTGGTAACAAGTACAGACATGTACTGTGGAATGGTTCAGCAATTCATTCAGTTGTCAGGTACATACCCCATTGACTGAGTGAAATCAACCAACATTGCTCATAACCCCTATATCATACATTGTATGTGAGCCAGGTATAATGCAGGTAATTTAGTACAAGGCTTTATGTGGGTTCTTTGTAGGCTGTTGGCAAGATTTTGTAATATTTTATAGTGTGTACATACACATGTATTGTCTTCCTGCTATTAATTGTTGCCCTTTTTTTGTGGTTTAAATCAACCAAATATACTGTATATTCATACCTGTTTGGAGTAACTTTGTCAGACAGATATGAACTCAGGTGATGGTCACTGATGGGTTATGGGAAAATAATTTAAACTCTGATCTTTCTCTGATATATTGAAGACAGGTGTGGCTGTTTGTCCAATGTTTTTTCTGAGTGTTTCTTTATTTGCTTGTTTTCAGGTTCAAATTAATCATTATTGTTCATATGTAAATACTGCCAATAGAGATGTGTGGGTACAATACATATAGGTGTCTGGTAACTATGTAGATATACACAGACAATACTTATGCTATTGGCAATTGTTTATGCCTGTTTTGAAAGTTAAATCGGTAGGCATAGTTTTCAGGTATATGTAGGTTATTAATGTCAAGCGATTTTGTACATGTAAGTGTCTAATCCTGATTCTTTTGTGATTCGTTATTTTTTTTTTTATCACATCAATGTTATTTATGTCTCAATGTCTCAGATATACCACTGATCGTAAGGTCATTATGTTATCTATATCTGTCTGGTATGTACGTTTATTTTTTTGTGTTATTAATTTATGTGTCTGAGTAACATCAGCTGTGTGCTGTACATTTGGATTAAAGCAGCAAAGTAATGGTTTTATGTTCTTTTCTCCATAACTATCATTCATATTGGTTTGTGTTCTTGCACCTTCATATTTTGTTTATTTTACTTGGGTTTTTTGGCAAAAAAACAAACAAAAAAAGTTGAGATTATAAATCTTTTTTTTATTAAAGCTGCTGACAAAAGGGGATGATTTTTCCGAGGATGGCCAAAACAAGGTCAATGTGAAGAAAATATATTAAGTTGATTCAGATTAATTCATATTTTGTCTTTTTCATAATTTTATGGTTATTTCTATATTTTCAGGGCTGCATAGCTGAGCAGCAGATCCACCATACTTGTGGAATACATGTTCATCATTCTCATGATCACAACCAGCAAACTGGACACTCACACCTCACCTGTAGCCATGGCAATGATGACATGAGCAGCTTAGAGGACGGGTCTGGGTACAACACATGGCCGCGCAAAGGGGAACGGCCCAGCAAGATGCAGCCACAAGTCCAGAAGGAGGTCGTCCCTGTGACTCCATCAACCATTATATCCACAGATTTAAATGCCTCGTCCCAGTGTTCAGACTTTTCAATAGATACATGTACCACCCCATCCCAAACCAGTGCTATATCAAATTCTATAAACACTAAAACTGTGCCAGAAATATCGGCCGTCCCATCCCATGTAAATTCTGTCCCATCGGCTACCAGCAAACCTGTGATGTCAACAGACAAAGTGTTATCTAAAGACAATGATCCTGCTCAAATAAGGCTGTCTCAAGACCCCTTGTTAGATAATGGGATCATGACACCAGAAAGAGATACCAATAATACGCGGAAATCCTCAGAATATGTTGTGGATGGCAAAATTGTGGATTCTAAACAAGGTTAAATTTTATTTAGAGTCTAGATTTTCTGAATTCTTCATTCATGTACTTACTATGGGATTTTTTAACAATAACAAAAAAATTATTCAATATTTCTCCTTTTGGTTATTTGTTAGAACCTGCATATAAGTCTAATGTTCAATACATTTGAAACATCATGTACGTGTATTAACTGACAAAAGGGCAAAAGAAAAACCTAAGCACTCATAAAATTGTGGGTGTGTTCAAATGATAATTCCAGTCAAAAATATCAGTAGCCGTGGCTCAGTGGCTAGTGTGTCGGATACAGATCCTCCTCTGATGTGTTGTTTACAGGTTCAGGTCCCCTATTTAAATCATAATCAAACAATCAAGGCCAAAACATTTATGAGGTTTTCTTTGTGCCCAGTTAAAACAAGTAAATATTTGTACTGATACATGTACAACTATCAGCTTATTTTAATGGACTAGTGTTTATTTCTGAATCTGTTACTTCAGACTTAGAGCGATCTGTTAAGGGGACACCACTCTACGGTCAGCCATCATGGTGGGGTGAAGACGAGGAGAAACGTGTGGTCACTAATGGGACAACTAGCAATAAATTATTACCAGGTAGATATATGTCAATATTTTTTTTATCTTTAGTGGATTTGTTTAAATAGCATTGAATTCAGTTTTTATCTGAGGAGGTTTTTGTATTGTTGAAGTGTAGGCTTCCAAGTTCCACAACCCAGGTTCCACAGTGTGTGCTGCTGTGAGATGACAGCCATAGGAGCTGTGAGGGCAATATCTATCATGTTAACCATATCTATCCTCACATGGACTAGCCTTCACTGTCTGCGCTGACGGTTAGCTGTTCCCCTGAACAAGAAATGGTTACTGGCAATAACAAAAGTGGCGTTGTATCATATAGCATCAGCATGATAGACATTCACAAAGTCAATCCATGGTTGCTTGTCTTAATGCAAAATTTTATGATTTAAAATCCATGATTTGTGTAAATATAATAGCTAGGAGTTTATTCTATCTGAACTCTTGATTAATATAAACATTGAGGTTTCACATTATTTGCTAGTATCTTAATACACAGGGTAACTCTGTCCTTAAATCAGCCCTGGTTGTATACATTACCATGCATTTGCAGTCTGTGGACTGTTTACAGAACATACACATTTTAGTCAAACTCGAACGCACACTATCAGTAGGTATAAACTCTCATCAATTGAATGTTATTACTAAATCAAACAGAAAAATCTTGTCTGAATTTGTCAGTTAATGTTTATACCCTTTTGTTAATTTACCTATATTTGTTATTCTTGTAGAAGGAAAGCATTTTGAGACTCCTGTTAAAAGTACAGCTCCTGGAATAGACTGGGGTTATGACCCTGAGAAATATAAATCTGATCCAAAGTACAGTCAACGATATATGGAAATCCCAGCTCGGGATACTGACCCAGGATTCGAGAGCCCCATTCACAATAATGAAAGCTCTACATCATTGCTCTCCAAAGACAGTCTATCACCTGATGATACTCCCCTTAAACAAACCAAGGAACTTTCAATAGAAAAGGATATGCCTCCAATATCTAACATTATGCCTAAGACTGACTCGAGTGCTTTAGCATTCACTGTGGACTTAGGTGATGAAAAGCCAAATAAAAAACTGAACATGTCAGGAAGTCTAAGTGAATTTGTGCCTTCAAAAATCCGCCGGAGTTTCCGTGAAAGGTCAGAGAAAGCCGCCAGCAAAACATCCAAAGATGACATCCTTCAGGTTAGTCTTTTCTATTAAAAGTTATGCTGGAAAACTTTTTGAAATGTTTACATGTTAAAGATTATTTTTTTTTCAAAAACTAGGTTAACTTGATATGTTTGCTAAAATTTCTTTTTTTCGTAAGAAATTTCAATCTGACTACATAGAAAAGCTTCCAAATGGATATCAGCATCTTAGTTTACTGAGTTTAAGATCTTAATCTTGTCATTCATATCATTACCAGCTTTGAAATACTTCTCAAAGGCAACAATTGATCAATGATGATTATAAAACTTGATTGTGGCAAACTAGTACTTAACTTTCAGGCTTTTTTTCAACAACTTGAATCAATTTTTATATGATTTATTTATCATAATGATAATGATATAATCATAATAGTAATCAATACTCTGATCATCATTGTCAATGAAACCAATCTAAAATTTAACCTCGATCCAATGTTCAATGTCATTATTTAAGGTGGTTTTACAATTGAAAAAGTATTATGCACAAGATGTGGCTGCAATACGTTAATAAATGAATAGAAATAAATATATACAACTTACATTAAAATAAAAACCGTGAAAACAAATAAGTAAATAAAATATTCCTGATGTCTAGACTTCATATTTCCTCTTTTGACTCGAGCTTTAAGCAGTAAATACCTTGTAAAGTTGCTTGTTTTTCCTGTTTACGAATGGCCACTGGCAGTTCGTCTTAACGATTAATTATTGCTTCTCTGTTTGTAAACATGCATTGTTCTGGCCCGAGTACTCATTAAATTTTAAACAAGTTTTTTTTTTTCTTTGGCCGTGTTCCACCTAGACTAATACATGTTTTAAAGGATTTTTACACACAGTAGAGACAAATAAGCCCTAGGTACTGTACAAGGTTGCAAATATGAATTTGTAAGGTTGGTTAGTTTTGTGAAAAATAGAAATTTAAGCGACCACATTTAGTTCAGGACTCTTGGTGCATTTATTTGTTTTCGGAGGCCATGTCTCTATTTTTATTCATCATATCACTTTTTAACACAACATTTTAAGGTATGCAACATACAAGACTGTGCCAGTATCTTGGTTCAACCCTACTCTTCACAGCCTACCAAATTCTGAGCATCGTCCACAGCTGATAGTCGAGAATCCTGAAACATATGTCTCATACTATGATATATGTATATGTTTGAAAAAAAATTGACTGTACTGCTGATATGGGTCCAGTTGTTAAAAGTATTATTAAATTAAATCTTAGATTAGTTACATGTATGTCACTCAATGTTGAAGGTCTACTTGATCTTTAATTTTGGATTAGTGGGGTAATCTGCTTTTAGGGCAAATCTTGGTTTTGAGCAATTGGATCCTGAACTACAATTGCTATAAATAACCTTTTGTCTTTCATTTTATATCAAGTTAACATACCCTTTCACCTCCTTATGAGGATTTATGAAACAAAACATGAGGCAAACAAATAAATAACTTTGCATTTTAATTTTACTGATAATTTTTTATTATTTTTTTTCAGAGAGAATTGAAGGATAGCTCACCGGATGAAGAAAAGAAGTTGGAGGAGTTATGGGGGTGTATAGGGGAGACTAAATCTCAACAGAATCAACCTAAACCAACCAAAGAGGGTTATGTTGAGGATGAATATGACGAGGATCTGATAGTATATGAAGACAAGAAACCCCAACAACCACAAACAAAAAAAGGTATTAAATTAACATAGACTTTTACTCTTCTAATTATAAAAGTGTGTAAATAAAATTAATAAGTGACCTGACAAAGTTTTTCAGCATTTCACAATTATGAAAATAATATGTAAATAAAATAAATGTGTTCACTAGTTCACAATAAAGAATGTCACTTTCATAAAATGTAATTGATTTCTTAGTACCTTACATACATATAAAAAATAGTTTCTCTTTCCAAACTGGCTGCTCCAGAATAACTGACCAGTAAATTATCTTGAGGTCATTAAATTGTGATAGACGACTGACTTTTATGACCAGCAAATGTTTTCTTGCAATTTGAATCCACATGCTTATTGCCGTAATGCTCTTTCATTTACTTTCAGGTCTTATTTGTTTGCTTTCAATCTATGATGCTTATTTATTTATTTATTTTTTTGTCTTTTAGTTTCAAAATCAGGCGAACGTAAATCACCAAGGCAGTCACAAATCTTTGATTCCTCGACATACAAGAAATCTAAACCAGGAAATAATAGGACCAAACCTTTTTCTGTATCGGCTGATGTGCCCTTGTCAGACCCGGCTACTTTTCTCATTGATAAAATGTTTGAAACGAGTTCTCATCCAAGGAAACTCCACTCAGACTCTGAGATCATTCCACAGGTCACAGAGCACTCTCTCTACAAAGAATCTTCACACCATGATGTTGGCCAAATCACAAAATCATCAAAAACGCAAAAAACTGATGGTGACCAAACTCGTTTAAAGCCAAAGAAATCCAGCCAAGAACCTCAACAAACGAAAGGAAAAGTTTCTGGGCAAAGAGGAAGAGAAAACGTAATTGATGCAGAAGAAGACGATGAACTTCCTGTCGATGTTGACCAGACCAGTGAAGCAGGAACTTATACCATTGAATTAGATGATGCAGAGCAAGCCAAAGAAGAGAAAGAAGCTAGAAAAAATATTGATAAGATTTTTGGAATTGCACAGGCTGGCTTGAGTCGGCCTGTGGTAGGGAGAACAAATTCATTCCCCCAAAGTGATCGGAGTCATGAATGTGATGATGTGGGCTCTGTGGGACAACTAGAACAAGTAGAGCAAGATTTGGAGCAGCTGGAATGGCAACGAGCTGATGGTGGTATGCTGAGTAGTATGGAAGTAGAAGTGGGTAGCGGCTATGATAAACCTGAACAGCCTTCTACAAACTCAAAGGTATTCCTGGTCAAGACAGTAATATGGCCCATAATCTAGGAATTTGTTTTTTTAAGCCACACATTCAAAAAAAAGATTTTTTTTTTTTTTTCTTTGTCCACTTAAGTTTTGTCAAGCTTTATAATAAGTTTTGATGTTTTAATTTTTTTTTATATTGTTGTTATGAATCATGCTAACTTTCGGCCAAGCATTCAGTGTTTTTTGCTTTATTAGAGAAACGCATTTACTTAAGGCAATTTTTAAACCAGTAAAAGCTTACAGGTTTTGTGCATTCATCCTCAGCTTAGTGGGTTACATGTATGTAAACTTGTTTAAATAACAAAAAACACACTGAATAATTTGTCTGCCTATTTTAATGACTGTGAGTGTGTGTAAATGTGTCTTAAAAGAGCTTAGGGCAACATGAAGCTGATCTGTAGGGTATCTCTTTGTAATATGTTCTGTTTTTATCCCAGTGGCATATTATGCCTAGGGATCCTGTTGTCATGGCTGTCTGTCTATCTGTCTATATGGAGGGCGGGAACAAGATAAAAACAATACCACTTAACACATGGTTTTCAAGTCTTGGAAAAACATTGGTCATACACTAAGCTACATTCCTATTTAATATGGGGCCATTCCAATCTTAGTTTACTAAATTTAAAAGAATGGATTTAGTCAAAAACCTGTTGTTCCACTGATACATGTAAGTCTAGCATAATACACAAGTAGTGTGATTAACACAGAAAACTTCATGTTTTCTCGACATTTCAACACTTTATTTTGTCATCATCAGGAGTCCTGATGATGACAAAATAAAGTGTTGAAACATCGAGCAAACATGAAGTTTTTTCTGTGTTCGGAATTACACTACTTGTGGATTTAGTCAGATTAAGGCTTTGTGAATATTCCCTAACATGTCATGGATGTCTTTGTGTTAAGGTGGATAAGATGGAAGCTCCTGGGCCCCTTTTAAAACAGAGGACATTCCTGAAGGAGGCATCTCAACCGTCACCTGATGGTACTAAATCATCAAGCAGTAAAGATTCCCTCAATTCTGTCAACTCTATGTCACCTTCAGGTAAGTTACCTCCAACATTTTAACTTACATTATTTAAGTTTAATTGAAGGACTGGCAAGGGATTTATGTTGCTGAACTGCTAAACAGCACTTTTAGGTAACAAATTGAGAGTCCATATTAGCAGGGGCTTAGCCAGAAATCCAAAGAATGATGTCCAAAATGGTCATTTTGCTTCACTTTTTAGGTAACTGGGTGTTTTCTATCTCCTGATTGTTAAAGTTTCTTAAAACAGGATCTCCAAATGAGGCAATCGTTCACTTCAGGGTGTCCATTTGGGCGGGTGGACAACCCTATGTTTGAGCCCTTGCATACTAGCAAAGCTTAAAAAGTAGCTGACCATTTCTGTCTTCCTCTTGCAGGGCCTAGTGTAAAAATTAATCTGTTTCGGGTTTCAGTACCAGCCCAAGTGTCTTCCATGTTTATTTTCCAGTCAAACAAAAAACTACAAGAAGTACTTGTGTACCCAATTTAAGTTACCAACAATGGCAAAATGTACCAATGAAGCAGTTGTTCGTTTCTCATAAATGTGAATACTGTTTTAGAGATTGTATTTCAGTATGCCATAATTTATTTGTTTTTTCTTCAATCAGTTAGGAGGAATATTCCTGTTGCAATCTGTTGTTTCATCTTTCTTGTAGCCAGTGACGTTGAAGCTGGTTTTCTTCACATACTGTGATGTCACACTGTCATATGGGTGAAATAACATCAATCAAACAAGTGAAGCCGTCATTTTTTTTAATGGGTTTTGTGGTTATAATCTTCTTGTGCAGACTACAAGGCACAAAGCAGATATGTTCTTGATACATTAATGTATTTGGTATCTTTTTGTTAATACTAATCTGTTGTATATTTTGGTTTTAGACCGTCCTCCAAGTGGTCAACAGAAAAAGAGACCTGGGACAGGACGGAAACTGCCCTGCCTTCCTTCAGATAAGGAAGGAAGGAGTCCTCGTAGTGATGCCAGTCCAAGGTTATCAGATATTATACAAAGATCAAAAGACTTTTCTCCCAAGGGAGACAATTCAGGCTGGAAATCCCCAGTCAATAAAGACAAAACTGTTACAGTATCTAGTCAAGTTATAACTCATGCTGCAAAGTTGGATTCCACCCGAAGTGGTTCAACTAGTGATGCTACTCTAACTAATGTGTCTACTTTGTCATCTCAGTCAGAGTATACACCTGTTAATAATGTGAAAAGTGAAAGTGCTCGGAGCGTAGCCTCCATTGATACTGAAATCCTTTTGAGAGACACTGAAACTGTCATGGCTGCCATGGAGGCAAGAATGGTTTCTAGGCAACATGCCAAGGATTTTAACCAAACCATTGATCTAGACTGTGATTCTGATACCGATGTTTCTAGTACTGTAGCTGTGGTTAGCTCTGATAATAAGTCAAAATCGCAGTTAAAAAGAGGGAGAGAGGATAATAAAGGTGTTAATCAGAGACTTAGCCAAGGTAGAATTCCTCTAACTAAACCTAGTCAATTACCAAGGAAAAATGTCACACAGAAAACGCAACAATCACCTATTAGTTTAGCCAGTTTAAATCGTAAACTAAGTCTCCCAGGTGATTCCGAACGGTCGGCAGTGTCGGACGTGTTAAGTGAACCCGATACTGATTCTATTAGTGTACGTTCAGATGCTAGTACAGATTACAGTGAAAACAGCCCTAAACCCACTAGAAAAGGCTCTAAAGGCAAAGCTAACATAACAATGACTAGACCAAATAGGGCATTTGAGTTAAGGCGGTTACGAGCTGAAAGTAGTACTGAGTCACCTGAACATACTAAATCTGAAACATCCTCGATTACAACAAGTACGCCTAAGTCAACTGGACGTCCAGTTTCAGGACGTTCAGGCTCTAGACCAAACTCTCGACCAAATTCAACTGGCTTTCCATCAGATCGAAAAAGTGATGCAAGTTTGGGTGCTGCTATAGCCCAAAAGGGCAAACAGAATACCACAGCAAGCCAACAGAACTTTGCCAGGAAAGATGGTGGCAGACATAGCTTGAGATCTGCTAGGAGTACGACATCAACTACAAGCACAAAGTCAACAAAGTCAGGAAGTACTAGTACTTCCAAAAACTCAACACCAGAAACAACAAGAAGGAAAGAAATTAGTGATTTAAAAGCTCATCTTAAAACCAAGCAGGACTTGAAAATAACTGGTGTGAGTCAAAAGAGTAGATCTCAACCTCCCAGTCGATCAAATTCTCCCAAAACTCAGGAACGAAACGCATGGAAAAGACGAAAGGAATATGACCCTCGTAAAGCTGTAGCTCAAGCCAAGGCAAAGGCTAAAGCAACTTCGATCCCACCACAAGCTGTACCAAAAACCAAACAGTCATCCATAGAGCGAAGTCTTAAAAGAATGGCTAGATCGGCCTCATACACCAACCCAGAAGACTTCAATAAATTTGGCCGGGAGTCTTTAGGGCGAGAACCAATGGGTGATTCCATGTCCAGTGATGACTTGAATGTTTGTCTCCAAAATGAAGCTACGGATAATTTTGATGTGTCTCGTTTCAAACGTCCTCTGCGGTCAGTTGGAGCTAAGTCCATGTCAAGTATTCGGGATCAATCTGGGCACAGTGGAGACGAGAACAGCAGTTCATTATCAGAGGATAGTCCAGTAAGTACAGTTTCATTAAACTTTGAGGAAAAAAATCTGAACTGTTTCAAAAGTTTAAAAAATCAAATAAGAAAATATTGTGGCTAATGTAATTCAGGTAAGCCATGTCTCTAGTTAAGGCATCGCACTTGCTTATTTAATATGACTCACGTCTTTTGGGTCCTTTACTAGCTACACTTGGTAGACTGATTGTAAACAGCAGTTGGAATAAATACAGTTTTGAGTCTGTGCATTGCTTTGATAATCGTGTAAGAGCCAACTTGGTAACTCATGTATAAGGCATGGTAGATTTTTAATGCAGGGGCA
>JAVFBW010184494.1:0-10539 GCA_034783835.1 Mopalia ciliata
AAGAGTTACGGGACTTGGATGAAGGAAGTTGACTGGCTGGATGTTTACGAATCATGTATTAAATCGAATATTCCTAACTCGACATCATTATTATATTTTTTCATTTTACAGATATAGTTATAAAAAGATGAAATTTCACTATTTTGGCTCATTTTTTAATAGATTTTTGACCTTAAACACAATATTGCAAGAAAATTAAGACAAACAAGGAAAACTGAATGAGCCTTTTTTGGTTCATATAGTTCATTACACGTTGATGTAAAATTGAACAGTTGAGGCAAATGGTGTTAAAGAAGTAGCAATTTCACTTATTATGGTTCTGTAGAAAAAGACGATTCAGAATATATATACATGTGTTGAAAAATTCACAGTAGTTTAGAAGTAAAACGGCGAAATGTAAAAACACTCTGTAGTTGGGTAAGAGTATCCTTAAGTGTTTTGGGATTGTCATTTTGAGCCACTGTTATAGTGCCACTTAATCCTGTCATTGGTTTCTTTGAGGAATTTATTTGATACTGCTTATCAACTTTTTAAAGGCTATTCTGAATTTTGCTCAGCAAGTCTCGCCCATGACCATTTAATTCTAAAAATGTAATAAATTGATGGCCAGGACGGTAGATGCAAAGGGTTTTATGGTGTTAAGTTGTCTGTACATTAATGTTTTTTTGTATATTAGTTACACTTTTATTTTTTATTTTAGTTTATTTATTTATTTATTTACCAGATATGTAATACCAAAGTACAGAATGATATTAAACAATATAATTATTGGTATTAACAGTAGAAGTAAAACAAGTACGGTTATCTTCAGTCTGGCGGGAATAAAGCCCCATAGGGCTTGTTCTATCCCTAAACAAATATAATTTTACATACATCACTTTGGAAAATACATAATAATGTTTATTTTTTAAGTTTTATATATTTTCTCATGAACTTTAGAACTGTATCAACAATTATTTTACACACGCACACACACACACACACACAACAGACCAGATTTATATATTTTCTAGCAGTAAAATTTTTACTTGTGTTTTAAATAGACATGTACTTGGCAGTTTCTTAAGCAGCAGAAGCAATTTGTTCCATTCACGTGGCCTCTGAAATCTTACAGAATGTAATGATAAATTGGTTCAATAGAACGGTTTGTGCAAATCAAATGCAGTGTTTCTAGTATTGTGTCTATGTGTCTTCCTGGTGAACATGCAATTTATTGAGGATGGAAGAAGGTAGGGTGATGAATATATTTGTCGACAACTAGTAGGACATTAAAAATATTCTGTTGAGCTACAGGAAAAATATGTAGCTTTTAGATGGGTGCACTATGTTCATATCGATGTGAACATGTTATGACACACACTGGTCGTTTTTGGATAGCAATTAGAGTGTTAAGATGCGTGGTTAAAGTATTGCCCCAGATCAGGTTACAATAATCAAGATATGGGTGAACTAGATAAAAGTATAGCAAGTATAACAATTTTCTATTAACAATCCGTTTCATATGGTTGATAACCTCAATGTTTCCCACTGATGTATGTAATATATGTCGTCCAGTTTATTTTTTCATTCAGATAGACACCTATGAGTTTGTAACTCGATACATGTTCAATATTGGAGCCAGCTAATGACAGTTTTGGGATGTTGTTTATTTTGCTACAATTTGATGGCTTGATAATGATATACTTAGTTGTTGTAATGTTTACAGACAGCCTGTTACATCAGAATAACGTAAAGGATGTAGTAAGCTCAGTAGACATGACATCAAGTGCTTCTTCCAGGGTCTTGCCAGTTGAAACTGTGATTGTGTCCTCAGCAAATAAAATTGTAAAAAGGTTACCTGACACACTGCTCAAATCATTTATAAGAAAAAGTACTGGTCTGAGGATAGAACCTTGGGGTACTCCGTGGGTTACTATCTCAGGTGTAAATATGGAATTGTTATGCATAACAATTTGTTTGCGATCGGATAAAAGAAACTCATAAACCATTCGAGTGACTTTCCTGTAAAACGGAAATAATTTAGTTTTGAGCACAAAATTCCTTGATTCACAGTATTAAAAGCCTTTGATAGATCCAAAAATGTAACTACACTAAACTGTTTATCCTCTTTCGATTGTACAAGTTTATCAAGCAGCGATGCAGCAGCGGAAGCAGTGCTGTGATTTGATCGAAAACCGAACCGATTGCTTGAAAGAATATTATTTGCATCTAATATTTTTGGTTTATGGTTGGCCTCCTGCCCCCCTTACAAACATTGTACATAATATAACTTGTTTTACAACATACATGTGCATGTATGCTAAAAGCATGGGTGCCATTGGCTACCATATAACTCATTGTTGTACACGCATGCAGTATTATCTGCGTAAAGCCAGGGTGCCATCTTTAACGAAGATATAATTAGTCTGATGACTTTTACAGAATAGAAGCTGTGTCAACTAAAGCCTATATAACAAACCATCACGACCCTTCTGCTAGGAGGGTTACCCAGCTGACAAAGCTGACAGAAATAAATGCCTTTTGTCCTTTTTAAAAAGTAAATATTATTATCGTTTCATTATTTTGGGATAACCAACGAAGGCATGTACTGTGTCAAAGGTAGTAACAAATAATACAGTGTTGTTGTTGAAGCACAGGAAACTGGTTTTACAGGTTGGATAGGCAAAGTGCCAGTTCAGATGGCTTTAAGGCTAACGCCATACTGCAGTGCCAGTTTTATGTTTGCGATCAACAATATTCCCTTATTTGGGGAGCTAATCAGAAGATACAGGCTTAAATTCAGAGAACGTATATTACACTGTGACTGCTCTGTTATTCGAAATATTGTATATAGTGATTTAATTGTATGCTCTAAACCACACGCTACTTGGTGACAAATGTGGTATTAATTATGTTTTTTCTGAATACCCTTACCTGTATATGGACACCAGGTCGGAAATAAAGTTATTATATTTATTATCATTATTATGAATGCAGGGATGTCATTGGATATCATCGAACTCATTGTTGTCAAGACAATTTTGATGTCTTCCCATCAAAACGAGAGGCTGAAGCCAAAGTAAATTATTCTATTTTTCTTCGATTCGGCGCCGTTCTTTAAAACTTATTCTTGACTTATTTAAAAGACAGCAATTCCCCTAATTGCAGATAAACACGAAGATAAGCGTTAGTTGTATCACAAGTAAAACTGTGTATTTTTCTAAAAATTATTCACTCTGTCGCAGGGATGTCGATTAAAAAAGACTGATCAACTATATCATGTTCTAGATTAAAATCCGCATAAATGTTTCTAAATAGATCTTAGTCTCGAGTTGTAACATACAGACACCTCTAGGTAATTTAATGGTCAGGTGCATAGTTTGGAAAATATGTGATAAATATGAAGCAAACCATGCAGATATTCGGCATTGGTTTAGGTCCGATCAACTTTGAAACTAATATTTCAAAGATATAGAGATTGATCAACGAATTCCAATAGGATGAATGCTAGTTACAACCTGTATGATACGGAAGGAAGTTTCGCCTTAACCAAAATAGTCTTTAGATTTTTGTTTTTCACAAATGTGTCTTTGTGAGAACTGAACGGATGTGTTCTGTAGAAGATGTTTATATTTCTATCAAAGGAAACTAGCAGACCGGGTTCTAGGCTGGTCATACTGGAATAACATCAGTCCCAATTGAAACCCAGTGGATGGAAAACTTGAAGAGTTTAATCCAACAAGCTTCTCTTTCTGGACGTTTCTGTTTGGTTCCCTCCTGAGTGGAATAATTTTGTGTTTTTTTTTTCACTCAGCATGGTTTCAAATGATATTTTTACCGACTGATCAGGAAGAGAGAAAGGCTCAGCTATTGGGAATATGAGGTTGACTTAATGGAACTCATATGATTGCTGGCTATAATCCCAAAGGGACTTTTAGCTTCACCAACATATTGTTTCAGAGCTTTCTTACAAGTTATAAGGAATACCACATATTCTGAATCACAATTCAAACTGTCTACCAAATAATGAACATTTGTGGTTTGTTGCTCAACAAAACAGACTTTATCTGGTATGTAAGTATTTAGATTACATCTAGTTGTCATACATTGTGATGACCTGCCTAGCAATATTAAATGGCAACTGTGTTGTTTTTGTGTTGGGGGCTGATAGTAAACCTTTGCCTAAATTATAACTGTTCAGGTGCCTAGGGGTTTCGAATTTAATCCGGCGAAGGTATGGCAAGTATATTTTCTTAGAGCCAAGGACTTAAAGAGAAGGGAAGAAGATTTAAAACACACGTCTATTAAAACTGCATATCTTTGTGGAACATTGAGCGATAATGGGTATGTATGTCTGCTACAAGAAATTTGGGTTCGTAATGATGGAAAAGGTGTCCTAAATTATTTTCACCATAACTTGTATTGTCACTGGATTCAGCAATGAACGAACAATGCACTATCCAACGGTAAACCCTTTGGTGTTCTTTTGGTTTATGGTGGAAAAATTTAAGGACACAAATTAAGTTCATTGTCTATAGTGATCCAAAACTGATGGACATAAATGTTGTGTCCAACATGTGGCTCTAATCTTCTTTTGCTCTGTGTATATCTCCCGACAGAATGTACTGATTGCCCTTATTCACAATTAGACTGTCTGGGAAGATCAATGTCACCGTTGAGGAATCTGATATTCCAAATGTCACGATGTTAGGCGATTGGAACACCGACCCAAATCGACAATGGCAACGAATTTAAGGATTTTTTAACTGCGAATACGTTAACTTCTGGTTAAACCGATTGGGAAAATCTTCCTGCAGATAAATTATATTTAAATTTACCAAGTTTAGCAAAGATCTTTGCAGTTTTTGAAAATTTACTACGAACTTTAGAACATGTCAAGGTTTCTTAATTCGTATTTATTCCCCAGCATTAAACGCTTTATTGCTTGCACATCTATGTTTTTCGGAACACATTTTGCTTTACTCTATATAAAGTGTACCTTTCTGTTGTATTTCTCAATTTATGGGATTCAAACTGTGGTTCATGGTTCGAGATTGTAGAATCTTTCACAACATACCTAGTAGTATGCTCTGAATTACTATTGTAACAAATGAAAGCATCAAAACAACCAATCACATGAATAATAATAAATGTGTAGGATTGAAAGGGTTGTTTGAAGGGTACTGTTTCATTCTTGACGAAAGCATCTGATGCAGAATTGACAGTTGTAGTGAATGGAGTAGAATTAATTGTCACAGTATATGTCACTTTAGAATTTACAATGAGAATCTGTCTGAATACTCAATACATGACAGTTCTGGTCAGGACATTTTTTGCCGTTTTCGCTGATTTCATTTACCATCTGAGCTTGTCAACACTGAGGTTTGTAATGTCCATATATTTGGAGACATTAAAAGGTACTGTTAATCGCAGGACACTTTAGGTGCGTAGCTAGGTGGTTTGTAGGATTTCACATCTATGATATTGACGGCCTCGTTCTGAAGTGTTGTTGTAGACACTTTGCACCTTAAATGAAGATGTTGAGATGATTTATTTCCACGTCAATGATTTATTATTTTTGGCCATTTTAACAGTTAAGAAAGGTTGGTTTGATCGCTGGATTATCACCTATTTAAAGGTTTTTCAAAATGTTGATCAATTGTAAAAGTTCTTTGTAATGTGGCATTACCTACATTGGAAAACGCTCTGTGGTACGCTCTACATTTGTTCTTGCCAGTAGTTGGCCTCCAACAATCTCGTCAGTCATATTGCCGTATTCACATGGGGTAACTAGTTCATGTCGGCTAGGAGAAGTGACTGACTAACCGGGTAACTGATATATTTAACCAAAGCAAAATCACTCGGTAGCAACATTTACAGACGCCAGGAAACGGTTTACTTTCCGGCGACTCATGGATATAATTTGCACCGAGTACCACATTCACGAAAGAACATGACCATTGTTGCTAGGACATGGTCCGGTATAGAGAGAAAAATGGAGGTAAATAAGCAGTAGCCATGGTTAAATAATGTTGTAGGAAGGTGTGTCGCTAATCCTCATTGTCACTTTGTTGTATTGTAGAAGATGATGACACATGATTGGGTCGATCAACTAAAGTATAGTCGATGTAACACATGATTAAAAAACACCCAGCCATTACACTTCCTTTACCCGTGAAAGTAAAAGTCCGGTAACTTTTGGTGGTTAATCTTAGTAAAGGGAGAGCAAGGTAATAGTAAACAATTCAGCACAAATCACAGACTCCGCTTTTTCAGACTCTATTTGATACTGTTAACAAATCCGAATCCCATTATGTAGCAAAGTTTAGTGTATTAAACCAACACATTTAGTAAACACAATATTTAGATCGGTATATGAGGACGTATGGATTTCTTTAGCTGTGTGAAATGGTTGATACGGTCAAACGCTTTACTTGGGTTCACAAAACAAATAAATACAGGGGTTACAGAGTATTTATATAGTTGTTAACTGTGTCTTTCAGCGTATCTATACATCGTTCAGAAGAGTGGCCGGGTTTAAAGACAAACTAGAGTGCGAGCTTGCCATGATATGTCCATACAATGACTGATGTACTGGACAGCGCTTCGAGATCTTGAACTCCAACAGACAATCCTACAATAACGTACCCTTCTCCTTTGTCAGTGTTTCTTTTTTAGCAGAAACCAAAACCTATAGAGTTAAGTTATAAAATGTATCTACCTCGATGCCATGCGGACAACTACATCCATCGTCATAACACACGGGGTCGTTTGAACAGGTGAGGTACAATTTCCTAATTTATATGGATGTTGCAGTCCGATATATGGCTAAATCCTGATCAGAAAAGTGACGCCAGTTTGTGTGAAGCAATTTTTAACTATTTCTTTTTTGAAAAGTACAATGTCATGAAATGCTTCTATTTTTTAGTTGAAAAGTTACATTGTGTATGGGTGACACAGTTGTGTAACCAGGATACGTTATGTGGGTGTCCCTGACGTAAGTGAAAGTATCTTTATGTAGATTATCCAAACCGGATTAACATGTAGTTAACGTATTATCAGTTAAGAAATCCTTAAGGAAATCCTTAAGTTCCTTACCATTGTCAAAAATAGATTAGAGCATTAAGATACAAAATTTATGTCCGTCAGTTGTGGATCATTATAGACAACGAACTTAATTTGTGTCCTTAAGTTTTCCGCCATAAATCACTAGACCGCCAAAGGGTTAACCGTTAGATAGTGCATTGTCCGTTAATTGCTGATATCCAATGACAATTAAAGTTATAGCGAAAAGAATTTATAATTTGTCCATCATAACGAAGCCCAGTTTATTGTAGTCAGGTGGTTTGTTAAAGTTATGGACGCTGACAGACATTGGATCGACTTATCAAGGACCGAAACTGCGATAGACATTTATAATATTGAGTATCTACGTGTCATGTTCTTGAAAATGCTGTGTTCATTCGTGTTCTTAGTGCTTTCTGTCGTGTCTGTCATAAAAACGGGAACTGTTGGTGTAGCTGTCATCTAAACCGGAATATTCTAGTGTAAGTATCTCCATTATTATCCTTTACTAACATAATCTATTCTACTTCCTGCATCGATACATCTTGTTTTCCACTCGTGTGTCTTATGTACTGGTCACGTGTAGTGTCCGTGTATCTCGTCTGTCTTTTCTCTCCCACCTCTGAGTTTCTGTACACACTGTGACTAATAATGGCTTTCCTCTTGTATTAGTCACATACATTCTGATAAAATAATCTGTCATTGAACTGTTTTTTGTTAACATTGTGCGATCTCATCAGTAGGTCTACATCAGTTTAAGCGATATTGGTTCTGATAAAGCATCCACCATCTATGCTGATCGATATCTGTAGTAATTGTTACATTATTTCGGTGCTGGTGTAATCAATAATCTCAATATTAAATTTTGTAAAATCGCAATGGACAAAAGAAAACACCGAAGCTTATGTTTGGGAAATCTATGGTTTAATCAAAATTATTATATGTTTTTAAATAAAACAAAATGATTCAGAAAGAATGATGGGGTCTGCTTAACAGTTTCTGAAGATCCAATAAACGGTAACTGGAAAAACATATTATTGCCTGTTTGCAGCATAGCGATAGCTGTCATAAAAAAGTTGAACTTTTGTATTTTATACACCTCCTTACAGCCACCCTCAGCTGATATTTTGATATATTTAAATCATATTCATACGTTTTTGATACACTTGTTTTCTAGATGTTTTATTGTTAAGAGTTAAATGAGCGCAGCAGTCTTTTGTTGTACAGGAACCGTTTCACAAAGCGCTCTGAGATTACGTTAAACGTAGCTTCCCCGGTAACATTTTGTCTTTTGTACTGATCGGCATATGGTATTGAAGATGTTTGTCAGCTAACGTACACACTTGATGGATGCATAGTCATCGTTATTTATATATTTGTATATTTTTATCTCGTTGCCAGGTTTTTATATATTTCCATGCCTGAAATATTTCACAGTCAAAGTCGCATGTGCCTTCATTTACCAGTACTGTCTTTGACAAAAAGCCCCATAGAATATCTTTATCTTTGGAGGCTATAAGGATAAGAATTTGTATCTCGCGTTAGTTTTGTTTTCACCGAAAAAGGGAGACGTGGTTTACATTATTTTTTAGAGCCAAAGCAAAATTTCATTTGTAAAAATACAGTATTTAAGATAGGTTTGAGCTTTTAAACATGTTTACACATGATAGCTTAATCTAATTTAAATTGGAAGTATACAAATTGTGCTGACATAAAACGTAACCAAAGGTAATGTTACGTCCAATTTTACTGTGAATCAGAATGTCCCAATACACATCTTTAGGCCGTTTCTCTTTAAAAATGAACACTGCTTTAGTGTGATTAACTTTTAGTAATAATAATATTTACAAAGTGAATGTTCAAAGTATTCTGGGATAGCATTGTTGGTTGGAAAACATTCTAGTACAGAATAGTTTGGAGGTTGAACCAACCGAGTAACCAACCCAAAACCTTTAGATTTAGTTGTCATTTTACTAGTTATGTAGTTATTAACAGGGTCTATTAGCGATAGTACATCCCATTTGCTTCTTTCGAGGGACAAAGATAAATTTATTAGTGCTTAGAAAACCTTTAACATGGAATCTTTCCAAGTATTTGTATTGCTTCGAAAGTCAGACAAAGGAATAACTAGACAAGGATTTGTGTTTCGATTGGGATAGTATACGTACATACTTTATTATTATAAACAAGCAGACACATGGGCTACTTGAATCAGACAGACATTTAGTCTCTACACAATTCATAAAGCCTAAACGGATATGTGATATAGTTTAATGTATAAACATGAATAGAACATTAAATGGTGTCGTTAAAGGTCAATGGGCCTTTGACTATGAGCCTATACAGGATTGGTAACGGAGAATCAATGCAATGGAGAATAAATAGAATGGAGAATCAACGTGACTTTATCATAATAGCACGTGACTTGATCATAATAGATCTGTTATGTACCGTTGTATATATAACATGGGTGACACAATGTGGTGGGAATTTACCAAGATATGCAGCTCAAAAACTAATAATCATCGACATTATACTAACAAATGTGATCATATATAATTAATTCCACTGATGATCGTATATGAAAATACGGTGTTTCTACACCTGCGTGCCACCATACACTGTTTTCACCATTGCACCAGAATACTTGATTCTATATAATGAGTCCTAACAATTACAAGTAAAACTTAATATTCAAGTGTGAATAGTTAATTTGTTACATCGGTAAAAAACAGAAACCCCAAACAAATATAAAGTGTAACTGAATGGTTTGAGGTAGACATTGATTTCATGCATCTGTTTATGTTTGGTTCATGGTAAGGTTTACGTTTGTGACAAGTTTAGGTTAGGTCCATGATTAAAGTCAGTGTTATATTTAAGTTTATGTTAGGCTCATGGTAAGGTTTACGTTTATGGCAAGTTTAGGTTAGGTCCATGATTAAAGTCAGTGTTATATTTAGATTTATGTTAGGCTCATGGTAAGGTTTATGTTTATGGCAAGTTTAGGTTATGTCCATGATTAAAGTCAGTGTTATATTTAAGTTTATGTTAGGTACATGGTTAGGTTTACGTTTATGACACGTTTAGGTTAAGTCCATGATTAAAGTCAGTTTTATATTTAGGCTTATGTTAGGTTCATGGTTTGGTTTACTTTTATGACAAGTTTAGGTTAGATCCATGATTAAAGTCAGTGTTATATTTAGGTTTATGTTTGGCGAATGGTTACCTTTAGGCTTTAAGATTTTTAAGATTATGGTGTTTATGTTAGATGTAGGGATATGTTTACATATCCTACCATTAAAAGATCAACTTTATCATATATAAACACTCATACAGATACGCACGGCTGTTTTTTTTTTTTTATTATTATTCTTTTTTTTTTATTTCTTTTTTTTTTGGCGAGGGGCGGGGGAGGGGGGGGTTAAGTTATATGTTCGTTCTGGTTGTTTCTTCATAGGCTATACTATACATAATTTGCTGTTCGTGTAGGTATAA
>JAVFBW010184505.1:0-10538 GCA_034783835.1 Mopalia ciliata
GTAGAAGGCTTCTCCAGTAGAGAAGAGCTCTCAGTATTCTAGCTACCCTGTGAGCGGCAGACACAAGACACTGGCCGGATAAGGGCTAATTTGATTGTCGCCTCGTGATATCTTAAAGCAAAAACACGTGAAACTTTTGCTGCTATGGCACACCAACAAAAACTATTTGGAAAGCCAGAAGTTGGCCACGGTCCACCACATTAAAGTTTGACGGCCCAATTCTTATTTTCAGGGTCTTTTGGTCATATTTTTGATTTTCAATGTCTGAATTTGTATTTTGATTTTCAAGGTTTTTAAGGCAGTTTGTGAACCCTATGTTTGTAGACTTAGTCAGTCTAAAACTGCTATCCCTAACACGCCCGCAACCAAAACGCCCAAAAGTCATTGAAAACACCCACTATTTTAAATCGCATTTAACACAGAAAGACCGTTTCGGTTTCCTAACACGCCCGCAGCCAAAACGCCCAAAAGTCATTGAAAACACAAACAGTGCTAGAAATGGTGCAAAACCCATCCAGCCCTACACTTGCAAAGAACTGAATCACAACTTTCAAATTTAAAATTAAATTAGGCTAAAAAAAATTGATTAATTCGAATTGAAAAAATGGTGAGGGTAGTAGGCTTTTTATTATTTTTTTTATTTAAAAAATTTCAGAGGAGGCTTTGTTTTTATTCTATGTTAATGCATTTTTTCTTTATGACTCTTGTTAAGGGAGATAACTCTTCCTGATTTAGCATTGACATTTGAACTGAATTATCTCCCTTTAGGCTATTAAATGCCACTCAAACAAGTTATTCGGCAGTAAACAACCCAAGACAGAAAGGTCACCAAATGTGACGCAAATCATTCTGTCTATTTATATCAATTTCGACTGATATAAAGCAAAAATACTTTTTTTTACAGATACAACTACTGTGGGAGATATGCATAATGAAACCAACAAACAAACAAACATAAATACATTTTATTGAAAGCCAAATTTCACAGTGCAAGCAATAGGCCTACTTACGAAAAACATTTTTTTTTGCCATAAAAAAATTGAGGCAAGGGGTTTTGACGTGATGCGGCAGTGCCTAAGAAAGTATTCATTAACTTTTTATGGTCTTACTTCTAACTTGAATTTTTATATCACTTTTTCACAAAATGACAAAAAAAGAATGTTTTTATAAACAAATAAAAAAGAAAATAAAACATTTTGACCTTTCAGGGGCTTTACATCCTTAATAGAAAGTAATAATAAATAAATGTGTTTGTTATTGATTCATTTTCATTTTTATTGTTACCGTAGGATAATGAAGAAGATGAGTACAAGGAATGGTTAAAAGGACAAAAACCTGACCTGGAAGAGTCAGACAAATTTGGTGAAGAACTGGTGAGATTTGAACCCTAGTTTGTCATGTACATGTATTAGGGCTGTCACGATTAACCGAAATTTTGATTAATCGCGATCCACACCTCTCGGTTCGGTTCACAGTTCAGCATATGCAAATTTCGGTTCGGTTCAATTTGTTTAATGGAGACGTCAGTTTGTGTATTAACACTTGCCTGTATGCCATACTTACTTCATACATGATAATGTTTTGTATTTCAGCTCGAATTACGCGATTAAAACTTCATAATAAGTTCCAGTATTCTTTATTCTTGTCTATTCGTCAATAAGTACTGTCAATTCATATCGCTTCGCTGTTGTTGTACTCGTCGTGGATATGATTGGCTGGCTGTTGCCGTGCATTCTCCAGGCTTTGGGAACTTGAAGACTTGTTATCCGTTATACATACACTGCCAGATATTACAGGAAAATGCATATAACATGGAGATTGCCAGAAGAAAACACATATCGTACAAATATGTGGA
Source organism: Mopalia ciliata (assembly GCA_034783835.1). Classification (NCBI taxonomy): domain Eukaryota; kingdom Metazoa; phylum Mollusca; class Polyplacophora; order Chitonida; family Mopaliidae; genus Mopalia; species Mopalia ciliata. The sequence continues at coordinate 1,856 of JAVFBW010184505.1, forward strand.
AGTTTCACATTATTTACTCGGATAAAAATTATATTCATGCCGGTTTTTCTCGATGTCACAGTGTTTTTTATTATATATCAGAAAATATTTAATAAAACTTTTACTTCAACATTCAAAATGGGTTTCAAGAAGTCTTAAAATATCAAAACCTCAAACTCTTCCCGCGAGCTCAGCTGTGGCGCTCTCCGCAGAAAGGGTGTTATAACATTACGGCGTGGCTTCTATTTATACAACCCATATGCGGAGAGTTGAGTTGAAATTGAATCACGGACAAAACAACAGTTTGTCTAACATCACATACGACGTATAGCCCTTTCCCAAAACTAGGTAGTCTCCCCTGAAAAAATAGTCGATATTGGGCCTTAAGCGCATGTGCCAAAAAAAGTTTTACTTCCGCGGACTATCAGTTTGTATTCATCCCGCCATAATTCGTTCAGCTGCTTCACATATAATTGCTAGATAATTGAGTTCTGAGATGACGAAGCCCAAGAAAAAGTCTTTAAAATATTGCTGCGTTTGTAAGGGAATCTTTCGTGGTAAAGTTATAGACGGAAAAAACGTTTCTCTTCATCGTTTTCCAAAAACAACGAACTACATCGAGTGTGGATACAACGATGTCGGACTGTGTTGAAAAGTTTTCACTGGAACGAGAACAGACAGCTGTGCAGTGAACATTTTATTAATCGTAAAGGGCCGTCGGTACTTCACACTTTACCATCAATATTTCCAACTGCTTCAGGGACAGACAAAATATTTCCAACCTCAGTAAGTTATCACACCTTCACCATGAATTTCGAAATAATAAAGGACGTTTTTGTTGTTGTTGTTTCTATGACATAGGCCTATAGCTTCTAAAACGAGTTTATAGAATTATAAGTCCTAAAAACAACAGCAAGGTATTTAATCATTTCGTAATTTATAATTCATTTTAAACGGCTTATGATATTTTGTCAGTGAAATGTGTTTTCAAGCTTTAAAAAAAGAAATTATCCTGTGACCGTACGATTTTGACTTGAGGAAATTCTGAGAGTCAGTGGGGGGAAAAAAGCTGGACTCATGGAGTGCCAAGTTCTTAAAATGTATCATTCAACAAAAAAACGGAATGATTTATGGCTGAAAATGGCTATAAATTAATTCTTTGAGCTATGCTATTTCAGGTACTAGATGAAAATGACCAGGATCAGGCATCATATGAGGACATGGAACACATAATAACAACTGCCTCGGACACTGGTACCACTGTTGATGTAGAACCTCCAACTGAGACTGGGTGTGACGGGAACAACGCTGGTGTGGAGGCCTCATTCATTCAAGAACACCACTTGTCTGATATTGATGTTTCCCTGAATTTCCACGGCTACACGAGTGTACCAAAACCAAGCACAGTAAGGTAAAACTGTTTTTCTGTATTGAATTTGTTTATGTTCAGCTATTATACTGACTGACTTTATATCCATGTATCATTTTATTTTTATGTAGCAATTTTGATTTTCTGTGAATAAAAGATAAATCCTAGAAAAGAAAACTGATTGGTATGTAACTAAATATGATAACCAGTCACAATATTTGTGTAATTCTTTAAACCTGTATTTAACTTTTGTTTTTCAGGATGATTGAAACACAGACATATGTAGAGATGACAACCAGAAGTACACAAACGGAGTTGTCTGTGCAAACATGTAGTGTGGCTACTCAAACTGAATTTGAGCTGAAAGATATGGGTGAACAAACCTCTCTTCCATCGCTTACATATGAAGACGTCATGGACAATCCCTCAAAACTTAATTTTTACACAGGGATACCAAATAAAGGTATCTTCAATGCTTTATTTGATGAAATGGGTGATCTTTATGAAGAACAACACACCCGGAGAGGAAGAGGGCCTAGGTCTAGGAGACTGATTGATGAATTCTTATGATTCTGATGAGGTTAGGCCTTCTTGTTGAAGATTTAGCAGACAGATTTTGTATTTCCTCATCAGCCTGCAGTAGATTGTTGAACAAGTGGATTGACTATTTAGATGTTAAATTAAACTTTTTAATAACTTGGCCATCTAAATCAGTTATTAAATCTAACATGCCAAAACTTTTTAGAGACAAATTTCCACACACAAGGGTGATTATAGATTGTACAGAAATAAAGACTGAAACACCAAGTTCCCTACTGTTAAATCCATGATGCACAGTGATTACAAATCACATAATACCTGGAAGTCATTGGTTGGAATAAGTCCATCTGGTCATGTAATATTTGTATCTGATTTGTGGGTGGGATCCATCAGTGACAAAGAGTTAACAAAACAATGTGGAATTATTGATTTGTGCGAAGAAAACAACTCAATTATGGCAGATAAAGGCTTCACAATTTCAGACCTAACCACCCCACGAGGAATCAAACTCATAATACCCCCATCTAGTCTGTTTTGGAGTCCCTCGAAAGGATCCTTTATAAAATCAAATCAGCATTTTTTTTGCAAATATCAAAAGATTTTTTCCTTTTATCAAATTAATTGTCCATTTGTATGTACCCAAAACTAAGTTCTATTGCTGGATTGTAGAGGAAAATACTGAGAGCAACTGTAGAATTGGTCCATCACTTTATAAAACAATCTGACAATTATAATGACTAACACTAAACATAACTCTAAAACTAACCCTTACCCAAAAACTAAACCTAACTCTAACTAATCCTAAAACTAACCCAACCCCAAAAAACTAACCCTAACTAATCCTAAAACTAACCCAACCACAAAGACTAACCCGAACTAATCCTAAAACTAACCCAACCCCCTAAACAAACCCCAACTAATCCTAAAACTAACCCAACCCCCCAAAACTAACCCTAAAACTAACCCAACCACAAAAACTGACCCTAACTTATCCCAAAACTAATTCAAACCCAAAAGCTAAAACTAACCCTTACTTACTTTGTGATCGTCCTTTGCAAAGACATTTTATAACTGACAGACCAATTCTACAATTAGCCCAAATACTGAATTTCTTGCTAGGCAAATGTTGAATTGGAAATTTTAGAGATTGTCATGACCATACAGCATGATCTATATGACAGAGACATATCTGTCAATGTCTTTGTTATTTCAATCGTTTATTGATTGAAGTCATTTGCTATAAATAGATTCATGTATCTTTCAATGTAAACAAAGTAGCAATATGTTTCAGAAGGCCAACCAGCCCTCTGGTTTGTTTGAAGAGTAGCAATGCTGTCTTTACTTAGCACTGGATGAAAATTAAATTTCCAACCTTATGTTAACAGTATACATCTTGGTTGTGCTAGTGTCAATTAATGTTGGAATACATTGCCGTCATATAAGTGATATGCATGGGTCGAAATAAAAAATAAAAAGCAGGTGCACAGCGTGCACCTAGATTATTGCACAGCAACAAAATTAGGTGCACCAAAATTGTATTTTTAAATGATTTATTTACGTCCAAAAAATGACACAATTGACTTCTGACGCTTCATGGTTGTCACTTAAACACCAAAAATCTAACCATGCACTGGCGTGAGTCTATTCAAATGTGTGGACCTAGCCTACATGTGTAATACGATGTAATGTTGTAATGTTGTAAAGTCATCAATTCATAATGATTAAACTTCACAAATCGTTCTTTAAACAGAATTGTCACAATATTCCAAACCTCATAATCTTTTATGAAGAATTCTGAAATATAAGTGCTGTAATTGTTCGATGATCAAAATATTCAAGAGATGGCAGACGATTTGATTTCATGTGGCTGTCAAAGTTTGTGTTTTCTGGTATATTTCAGCAACTTTCAGCAATGTGTCAGTCAATTTTATCTAGGTGCACAGGCGTGCACCTATGCACCCGGTATTTCGAACCCTGCAGTACGACAACCACAGGACGCGATACAGACACCACAAACAGATCGGCTTTTTGTTCACCTTTAGCTCTGAGAGCACCAGGGCAACATGAAGCTCCCTCCGACCACTCGCTTGAGAAGGTGGAGGTGTGTCTAAATTACTTTGCTCTGGTTCTTCATATTCAAACGTTGGAGAAATATTTTTCTAAAGCCTGTTCATCCTTTAATAGCAAAATTGATATACTTTGGTTTAATATAATTTCGGTTATATTCCCCATTATTTGACTCCTACAGTACCCAGACATCAATCAATACAGCCAAAAAATAGTTTTTTTGAAATGTTAAGTACATATATGTATGACTGCATCTCAGCCCAACGGGATAAGCATACCACCTTGGCACATGACTACCACAAGACGCAAAACACTGATGCCTCATCAGGTTGACCCCTTTAGCACCTTCGTTCTGAGAGCAACAGAAAGATCCCTCCAACTGCCCTCTATGATGACTTATATTCATTAGAAGAGGATGCTGCAGTACATGCACCAGTACTTTGTTTGTTTGTTTGATTGATTGGGGTTTAACATCATCCTCAAGGGTATTTCACTTATACGACTACGTGCCAGCCCAATGGGTGAAGGAAACCACCCTTGTCACCACTGGCAACAAAACAAGGCAGGACTGGACAAATACAGGACGCCAACAACAGAATGCAATACAGACGCCACAAACAAATCGGCTTCCTATTCCCCTTTAGCTCTGAGAGTTCCAGGGCAACATGAAGCTCCCTCCAACCGCCCGCTGCAGCAGTACAGATATCTAGCAAATTACAATCCTTTGCTCGATAGAGTGCTAGAATCTGTACTTAAACATTCCCTTATAATAAATATAAGTTCTAAAACAGGACAAAATTTTCTTTCTCGTATATCAATAAAGGTAAGATGTTTCTATGCTTTTAACTAAATTAGCTGTTCAGTATTGAATTGATTAACTGATATATACTTAATGTCACACTGTATTTGAATAGATGCAATCATTGTTATCTTTGTGGTTAATTGTCAAAAAGCAGGTTTCGTATTTTATTTGAATTGTTATATAATTTACAAAACGTATAACAGGAAGAGATAAGACTGGTGTATTTATGGTATATCATCGAGACACACACCAGTTATGCTATCAGTAGCTGTGACGTTAGACTTGTTCAAAACCATCTATCTACAGATTACATACTGTTAACGTCTGCCAAAATTCTTCCCACATCTCTACACTTTAAACATCTACTAAAAAAAAAAAAAGCTCCTGCCAAATATTTTTTCTCTAGCATTGAGCAAACTGTTTTATGATGTGTTTATCAGATCAGTGAAAAGCAAATAAAAATATGCTTCATCAGCAAGCATAAAAAAAATTAGCAAATTCAAGAATATGCTTGATCAGCAAGTTTGTCCAAAATAGGCTTGATCAACAAATTCCAAAATAGGCTTGATCAACAAACTCCAAAATAGCTTGGTCAGAAATAATGAATAATCTTTGTTCAGTAAAATATGCATGATTGGCAAAATCCCCAAGACATTAATTACTTTTGATAATTAAATTTTAGAGATAAAACAAAAAATGTTCTCACCTGTTCCCTCATTTTGACTGCTGCTCTGTAAAACATTGTGTCCTTGGCATTGTACACCATACAATTGTTCACAAGTAGAACAAAATCCAGTTCAAAATCCTCTATGGTTTTATACTGATGGCCTTCAACTCTCTTCCTCATAGTTGTGAAGTCCATAGGGGTATCTATATATTCTAAATAGTCAGGAACCTGTACAAAACAACCGTTCACAATAAGTCATAAGGAATTCAAATACAGAAATAAATGTTCCCCTTATTTACTTTAAAAGACATAATCTCATAGATGAATATTAAGAAAAGGCCAACATAAGAAGTGTCAAATTGAGGCAATTGGTATTCATATAGATAATCTTGTGAAGCAGTCCATCTTTCCTAGGGCCAGTCCTGATATTGTTTGTTTGATTGGGGTTTAATGTCATACTCAAGGGTATTTCACTTATATGATGATAGATTGCCACTTCACATTGCACCTTGCCTTATTATGGTGGAAAACCGAGAGAAAACCACCCACCACATTTCCAGGAGCCACTATACCTGATGGTAAACAGGTGGACTTGTTCTGGTTAACAGTACATCGAAGCAGGATTAGTAAGTACACATGCTACCACTAAGCCACGACTGCAGCCCCTGTTGATATCTGGGCACACTTGACACAAGTGCCTATGAGTATCATAGCTAGAAAATTAAGTGTTACAAGCTTACAGGTCGACAACTTTTCAACTTAGGCTAAGTTTTGGTAGTAGATATGGAGCGTCAAAACATGTCACAAGCAAAACAAGTCTGTCAAAGCAGATGTTTGCCCAATTGCATTTATATAAGCTTTACCCTTTTATGCCACAAACAAGATATCTTAAATCCGATCAGACTGCCTGTCTGTCACAGGAACTTTAAACTGCATACAAAGAAAAACTTTGTTAGGTTGATTAATGTTGAACAGATTACTTAGGGATATTTCAATATAGGATGACTTTCCATTGTGTTTTGAGTGGAAAATGGTAAATGCAGTCGATACTCCGATTTGCATATTTGATTGGTATCTTCTGCCATAGTCATGGGTATATTATTGGTGGATACAGCATGAAAACAGTAACCAGAAGTTTGATATTTGCAGAAACATACCTCATCTAGAGAGACTGGCTCGGCAAAGATGCCACTTGGGTCCTTTTCTTGAATTTGATCTAAAGCATCTCTCAGCAGGATCACAAAAGGCTGTAACTGCATCTCTGTGGCGAGCTGGTGTAATTTTAACTGTGGACGAAAAGACAGGGGAGTAATTATTCGTCCTTGTTGAAAAGATATTCAGTTTAACCTCTCATTGCATATCAAGTATACTGTACTGTATAACACTGCTATGGCTGTTGTTATTTCACAATAAATACTGTAATTAAACAAAATGTGCTGACTATTTTCTTTCTGTTTGGTTTCTACCCTAACAATATCAATCACTTCAGACAACATCAGTAACACATTAGGGTTTCTTTTTTTGTTTGATTGGGGTTTAACGCTTCACTTCAGGTTACTTCACTCATATGCCGGCATGCCAGCCCAATGTGTGGAAAAAAATTTATTATAATTATAATTACAAAAGTGAACAATTTTCTGCTCCATGTTAACTGTTACAGGAAAGCTGCCTTTTTAATCAAGGTGTGTAAATGTCCAAAATGGCCTTTTTTCAACATTTACTATTAAAGAACCAGATAATTGGACTCTCAGTAAGCCTTTGAATAGGTCATTCCACAAATCATTTTATTACATAGCAGCTCACCCTTGTATAATACCTTACAACTATCGCTCTACTACTATTTTACACATTTTGACAAAACATTAGTTTACATGAACTGATGAATATTTAGATCGAGATAAACGGCTCCATATTTATGAAACGTCAAGAAGTATGAAGACGGCAAAGATGGCGTGGAAGATTTACGTCAGGGAGATCTTACTACCCTCATTAAGAGCAGGTGTAAGAGATCAGGACTGTTTACCTCTCACCAACTTCTGCTGGCTTCATCATTTCTACCCAACCAAAGATATTAATAAATATGTAATCAGAAAGTATTTATCCTATCAGTGAAGCCTAGATGGCAGCTGTTCAGATACAGATTATCGGGTGAGCTTGCCAAGATTCCCTCTTCTAATACCAGCATGAAAAACTAATCTGCAGAATATTACTACAGTAGGTACAACCACAGAGAGAGAGTTTGGTGAAGTTTAGTTTCCCCGCAACAGATTTCCAAAATCCAGTTTGATTGTTTGATCATCCCTTAATTCCCCCAACCCACATGCTGAATCAAGTTTAAGAATAAAATAGATCTTTATGCCAAAGGCAAGTAAAAATTATGATGTGCAATTCAATCTCAGTTATCAACTGCCCTAAATGACAAGTGCAGAGCTAGAGGAAATGTTTAATTTCCCAGCAATGACAAAGACTTCAACTCTTGCATGGGAAACATAAAATAAAAGTTCGGTAGAACATATCAGAAAGGATATATGAAATTTTAAAAAATTGTTTGTCAACCAGTTGTAGTCGTCTAGATCTGGCTTCTATATTCATGTTTTATAAATGAAAGTGAAAATGGATTTTTTGCGTTTTGGAAATTAGCTCTTCATCTATGGATTTCTTTGCCCGCAATCTGCATAATTTATTTTGTGATTTCCTCAGTTAAAAAACTTTGCTTTAAATTAGTTGTTCCTTGCCCCTGATCAATTCTAAACATAAACACAAATTTCAATAACACCTATTTAAACAGTAAAGACAACTGTTTTTCAACCTAAATTTATTATTTTTATTGCATATTTTCAAAGACATCATTCTGTATTGCACTTGCAATCGAATTAGCACAGCTGTTAATTAGTAAATTTAAAAAGCAAAACTGATGTCCTTGTTCGAAACCACGGTAGTTATATCATTTTGTCGTGGCTGTCCCTTATTGCCTGCACTGGTGGGTGATTTCATATAAAACCAAAAGTGAGGGTTCTGTTCCTTAGTGAATTCAAACAACAACAACCACCAATCCTTTGTAAATATCAAACTGGTAAAACTAGTGACAGACCATGTTTTTGAACAATATCACCAGTCCCGCCTGTTAAATTAACATATTAAAAGTTATACTTACTTGAATGCAAGTGCAATACAAATGAAATAAAAATAATAATATCAAAGAGTATAAAGGAATATCATTTCCATAGCATAAGTCATTTTGTTTGAATAAAAGTGGTAT
>JAVFBW010184527.1:0-10538 GCA_034783835.1 Mopalia ciliata
CTATCACAAAACAAGAAGTGGTTATCCAGAAATTGTATAATTATGTTACTCCACTTCTAAATGTCGTTCAAAACTTAGACCAGCTTGAGTCTGGCTATCATCTGGAGTACACAGACATGTTCTGCTGTGCAGCTTATAATTGCTCAATTTCATCTGATATAAATTCCAGAGGGGAAATAAGCGTCTACGAATTTTTCGAAAGATTCTGAACTGCGGAAAAAATGGTTAGTTTTTATGAAAAGAGATAACTTCCAGCCGCTCAAACATTCAAGACTAGCTGTGCTCTGAACATAGGCCCATTCGTGCTGTCAAAATCGTGTTGTAAGAGATTTAGATTGAACATTATAACACCTTTAAAGCGGAATGCCTCTCGGGCAGTTTTCAAGTTTGGTGCCACAAAGCCTAGCTGAAGCTTAGTTACAGCAACGAGCTTTCAGAAAGCGACGAAGAATAGAGGTTTGTCACACCTTTTTGCTGTTGCTGTAGTAAACCTCGTCTAACTCGATTTATGTCTATAATGACACCGTATGGTAAAAACATGGCTCAAAATAATATTCCCTTACTGACTCAAACAAAAATACTTCTTTAATTTAGTTTTGGAACAGAATAAGGTAGCAGAACAAAATTAAATTCATAGTATTCATAGTTACAATATCGTTTTGATTTTCGCCAACAGTTTATTTTATGTTTATCTTTTTAATGTTTGGTTTTGTTCTTTGAGTGATATTTTAACAATAAATTTTGTTTCCTTCAGACTACATTTAGCCTGTCTTCCCTTCAATGAAAATGTGACGAGAGAACAAGCTGTTACTTGATGATCTGGAAAAAAACATGGAACAGCAGGTTAACTACATGAAGGCAAGTAAAATCCCTGTTTCCTATGTTTGGTTATATTCCATAATCTTCATTATCACTATAAAACTATACCAATGAGATGTAGCATACCGAGGATGACAAATATTGCATTTGTGAATATTTTGTGTCATATGTATTGCATTCAAATGAAAAAAAAATATACAATTAAATTATGAGTAATGAATAGGTATTTGAATAAATGTAGCACAAAAGGAGGTCTCATTAATTGGTTTCTTATAGCCCCGGGAACATTACATTTTTTTCCTTATTTTGACTTTTAATTCCTACAATATAATTTGAATTCCTAAGTTATAAGACCAGAAAAGATTACCAGTTACACAATTATTAACCGGTAAATTAGCGTTATTTAGAAAGTATTTTTTAATTTTCCAAATAAAAAATAAAATGAACAGTTGTAAATTGGATTATCTTCAACAACATTTTAGGAATGGCCTTTTATTAGAGACTTTCCCATTTTATTCAGAAGTATGGCAAATTATTCAAAGTATGATCTTGCTGTCTTTGCTATATAGGAACATCAGTTTTCCAACAAGAGCAAAATACTTCACATTTTATTGTTTGTTTTAATGTGGCTATTTACTGTTGGAGTAGATCACCATCATATAAGTGCAATGTTACCTTCGAGTTTGGGTTTAATACCAATTTATCAATTAATATATTGAAGTGAAAAAATGCTTCATTTGGAAACCCTATTTTAAGAAACTCTAAAAATTGGACAGTTACTTAAAAAATGACCATTTGGACAACATACTTTTGGTTTAAACATGATTGTATTAGATGGGAAACACTTTAAGCCAAAGGCTTATCCTGTGTCTCCTGAGAAAAACAAGGTTTTCATACAACATATTAATTAACAACTAAAATCACTTGTCAATGCATTTGGTCACAATCAAATACCATCTAGCGTGGATTATAAATACCCCAACTTTAACATCCAGCATAAGTGAATACGTTATCCTATCTTTCAGCAACATCGACGCCCGCGCTATGGTCAGTATTATTTACTTTTCCGTCGCCAAAACAAGTTCAATATTCAATACAAGTTTTCGTATGACTAGTCCAACTACACTTACAGTCACATAGTTATTATAGTTACCTATTGTCGTTTAGACATGAACGTCCTGTAACACTTTTAATACACTAACAGTCCATGTCAAACGTGTTTTTAAGCACTAAAATGTTTCCCCTGGCAAATACTGAATAAATCCCGAAAACAAAGCTGATAGTAGCAATACATATGCTGTTCAACAGAAGGACAAAATGATCATATCCACACCAGACATTGTGAATCAAATCTGTTAATAAGACTTGACCTAAAGTCTGCATACAACCAAATAAAGGTTGACACATAGAGCAATTAACAGAGTTTTATTGGTGATAAATAAACTTCAGTCTATTCACGTACACGTAGACAGGCATTGAAATAATCGATTTTCCATCTTTATATAGTTTAGATGCATCTGTTGCTAAACCAACCTACGCAATATTAAAGGAATTAGAGATGTATGAAGGAGCTAATAAATGACCAGCAAAAAGTCATCAAACGCGTATAAGAAGTGTTGGTTATATTTTTTTTTAAATCAATATTTAGCAATACGATTACAAAAAGTAACTACGTCATCAATCAATTAGTCCATTGTGCTAGTTCACACACAGAGCAATAGTACGATAAGGAACACAAATAAAAATGAAAATAATCAATAAAAAATACAGTTATAAATAATGGCGTATTTTGTATATATCAGGGAAACATGTTTTTGACAAAAGTTGAAGAGTATACTGGACAAACAGGGTGACCCTGAGTCGGGCAATCATCAGTTGAAATGTGCTAACTTGACAGAGGTATTACAGTAGAAATGTATGCAATTTCAGTCGACCTTGACCGGATATAAAGCATATAGGCAATGTGTCAAATTAGTCGATTGCAATACTTGACACATAAAGCAATTACCAGCGTTTTTCGTATTTATCCAAATGAAATTCTGACTTGTCTTTGTGTTATCCAACTTGGAGTTTTCCAATAATTTCACAAATATCTTTTTCTGAAACCCTTACCAAATTCAAATTTATGTTCAGGAACAACATGATTAGATACAATTTTATTAATACTAGGGTGTGTTGCTGGATCAGTGTTATAACTGTCTCCTATATGTTCAGCAGCACTCATAAAATGAGAATTGAAAATTTCTGACACTTCCTTAGGACTAGATTTAATTTCAATATTCACAGATAACATTAAAGTGTTGTCATTCACACATTTCTTAGATAAGGAAGGTTTAATTGTTGGCCAGAATTGTTTTGACTGGGAACCTCCAGAACACCGCTCATGAAAATAAGATGATAGAGAGGATTTTTTTAATTTCTTAACATAGTTTCTAGCTTGTCTATAGTTTTCCCAGTTGTTACTTGATTTTATTTTGCGATATTTGTTGCATAACATTCGTTTCCTATATATTGCCTTTCGTAGCTAACTATTCATGTAAGGTAAATTGGATCGTCTTGGAGACAGACGGTGGTTTGTACGCCCCAAGTAACGCCCACCTTTTTGTTGTTAATTTGAACCTCTAAGACTATCGATTCAACTGGTGATAGAAAATCAAGATCAGGCCTATGTCACAGGAATGTCGGAAGTAACATATGCGATAAGACCACCTCCATGCACATTTCTGTCTTTACGGTAGGCACGGTATCCCGGGACATCAAAGCTACACTGGTTGAACGTGTCGTCTAATTTAATTTCAGCTATGAAAAGGACGTCAATAAGCCTGCCATACAAGACATCTGATATTTCTATAAACTTTGACTTTAGGCTGTTTATATTGATATATGACGCAATTAAAAGTCATTGGAATGAACATTTAACTGTTAACAGGAGAGTTTAAACACCTTTACTTGTGAGAATAAATCCCATTGGTGTGGATTGACAACTGGTCTTGAATTAGACTTCATTATCTGCTCCATGGAAGGTCATACCGAAATATAGTTGTAGTATTAAGTATTTGGAGTAGTGGGATGATGGTTTCTTTGTTTGGTTTGCGTGTAACGTCGTGCTCAAATGTATTTCACTTATATGACGACGGATTGTCCACTCCACACTGTACACAGTCTTATTGTGATGGAAAACCGAGAGGAAGCCTCGTAAAAACAACCCCCGCGATTGCCGGAGCCACAACATGTGACTCGCTCATATACCTGATGGTCGACAGGCGGACTCGATCCAGTGAACGATAACTCGAAGCAGGTTCAGTTTAGGAAGCGCACTCACTACCACTAAGCCAAGAAAATGATGTAACTTCAGATTACACCTGATTCAAGAGAAACAAAACGACAACATCTTTGAACCTGTGAACTGCGGCCCATACACAGGTTTAAATTGTACGTAATATTCAACCTCTCTTTAGAAAATACAATTTACAGTTTTTTGATAGCTATGCTATTAGATTAGTACTGTTCTGTCAATATTAATTAAATACCCAACATGGTTGACATTTATGTTAAACTATTTATATGTACAAAAAAAATTTTTTTTAAAAATTTAATTGCAATTAAAAGCCAATTGCATCTGTTTCTTTGAATAAAAAGTCCTTGAGGCGAAGCATTTTATTTGGTTCAATTAACATTAAATATTCAACGGCTTGATCATCACGAATAAACCACTCATAACCACATTTGATTTGAATATTTAATGAATTCTATATTTTTCCTGAAACCCTTATGCAGTTCTGATGTGTCAATTTAGATTAAAATTTCTTACATTTCTATTGAAATCTGTATTCAAAGTTTTTTGTTTAACCCAAGCATTTAGCGCGAAATCATTTAGCCCTTGTCATAAAAGACCATAACTGTGGATGGATTCCCACGGGCTGGTGGTATGAATCTTTGCGGGTTGAGGAAGAGAGCTCGGTATGGAATAGCCTTATAAACAAGACCTTGATACATCTAGGTATTAGCTTATATCTCCTGTGCGAATCGGCACCCTTAAAACGACTACAAAATAAATGCATCTTACCTCCTTATGATGCGTGCGCATAAGTCCTTTCAGGAACTCACCGGAGGTTTAAATCTGAACTTTGAGGCGCCAGGCTCGATAAATAGTCGATTTGGCAATGCAGTCAACGGTAAATCAAAACACAGCGCCATCTAGCCTTGTTCAAACTGAAACCAGAGCCAATAGAATTATTATTCTATTGGCTCTGCTGAAAGCAAGCGTCAAATTCTGCGCCCGGTAGCGACAGGAATACAGTTTGCTCGTCGTTCGTCGAGTAACACAGGTGTTTGAACAAGGCATGATGGCGCTGTGTTTTGATAATAACCACGTGAGCAGGGTAGAATCCAAACCGCTTAGAACAGATAGTTCAAATTTAGAATGCAGCTTAATACAATGCTTAACTAAACTCCTATTGAAAATGGGATCATTCTTAACAAATTTCAGGTTTCCATGGCAACAAATATGTCCACATCTGTCACTTTTTTGACATGACCACTTGAACAGGATGGAAGCCAAACCGCTTAAGATAGAGAGTTCAAACTTGGAGTGCAGCTTAATATGATGCAAAACTAAATATCTATTAAAAATGTGATACTTCCGAACAAATTTCAGGTTTCCATGGCAACAAATATTTCCGGATCAGTCGCTTTTTTTTTTACATGACCACGTGAACAGGGTAGAAGCCAAACTGCTTAGGACAGATAGTTCAAATTTAGAATGCAACTTAATGTAATGCTAAACTAAACTCCTATTGAAAATGGGATCATTCTGAACAAATTTTCCATGGTTTCCATGGCAACAAATATGTCCGCATCTGTCACTTTTGTGACATGATCACTTGAGCAGGATGGAAGCCAAACCGCGTAAGATAGAGACTTCAAATTTGGAATGCAGCTTAATATGATGCTAAACTACTTAAATATCACATTAAATAACCCCTGTCCAGCAAAGAAGAGCTTAATGTCGCAGCTATAGTGATTCTACGCTTGTTTTTTTTAACCAGGGAAATAGCATATGTTTATTATGTTTTCTGTCCGTCTGAAAGCCATATGCAGCTCTGGTGTGTCAATTTCGATTCAAATTTTATACATTTCTATTGAAATCAGTCTTGAAAGTTTTTCTGTCCAACCAAACCAATTATCGGGAAATTGTCGGAAAATACCATACCTGTGGATGGATTCCCACGGGCGGGTGGTTTGAATCTCTGCGGGTTTAGGAAGAGAGCTCGGTATGGAAGATCTGAGAGGTTTAGCCTCAGGTAGATGGACGCTGGTTTCTTTTGTAGCCATTTAGTTGTTTACAGGCGAGTTTTTACACCTCGACTTGTATGAATAAATGTCAAGGTGTCGATTGACTGCTGACCGTCAATCGTGTCTTAACAGTCACTCGTCGGGTGGCAGCCGTATTCAGCTGCGCTCATATTGTATAAGTTGACACTAAAACATTACCTGGCGTTAATTGCAAACAGGGTACTCCGAATCTGGGTGAAGGGCTGTTTAGGGGCGTTACCTGAGTTTGGCTTAGCTCCAGGGAATTACCCCATGGAGAGATACTCATCCCATATTATACCTTACTAAACTATCCTACAATACTCTTATCAAAGCAAACTGGTTTAAGTTAGGGAATGTTTTCATAGTTATGGTTTGATTGGACCTGGGAGTGATCAGTAAATGACATGTTTGTTTGGTTGGCAGGTACCAAATAAAACACAGCTCGAACTGACCAAAGTCAGTTTTGATTTAGAGGTGAACCCTACAACAGCTACAGCACTTTCCTATCCAACCCGTTCTATCAACATGGACAATACTTGCAAAGGTAACGTAATATAGCTTTCTGTAATTCCAGTATAGCATGTGAGGTACATGTCCTAATCACGGCGGTAGAGCAGTATAATATAGCAAAATAATGGATTCTGGCTTTTAGGCCAATAAACAAAAACCCGAATCAAGAGACTGTATATGGATAACAAATTCGTATATATTTCTTGAATTAATCACATTAACTTTGATGTTAAACATTTGAATAATGATAATATTAATATTGTTTAGGACCGGGCAATATATGTTCTAATAGGCAAAACACAAAATACAGTTTTCCTATGGCCATGTATCCAAGTAGCATAAGGTAAATTGCCTATTTCTGGCACTTCAGTTTTAAACAGACATTTTTAAGGCGTATTTCCAGAAAACTATTCACGTTAGAAACTTTATCTTTTTACCTTTGTAATTTTTAAATTTTACCAGAGCACAATGGATATGGCAAATGGTGCCTCATTTTTAAGAAGTTCTTTCTTGAGTTTTAAAAAATATTTTCTAACAGGCGTATTTTACATTTTTACAAGACTTTCCAAGTTGGGATAGACAAAAAAATCCACTGGGATCATTGAAATCAATATTTTTCTTTAAATGAGGCATTGTTTACTAGTTAAAGAACCATTCTACTCGGTCAACTAATCTATTGAGGGTTATCGTTATTGCACTTTGAGACATAAACATAAAATGAAAAATACAGTCCATTTTTTTCTATTGACATTTATTCCTTTTTTTTTTTTAAATAATGATTGGATTTTCACCACATTCACATTTATGCAATGTTGAGTATTCAATCTTTCCAACACTATATACATATATATGGTATGGATGTATTTTCTTCGACATGTGAGACTAAATACAACGGGTGTTCTGAAAATCGACCAAATGGTTCAGCAATACCTAAACCATTGTTGTGTCCAGTCTTGAACTTTACTTGTAACTTTGATTCAGCAATGTCAATAGAACTCACAGTCAAAATAAGTTGCAAAAATTACCTTAACGCTGCGGCTACATGTTTGCATGTCAGTGTTGAACAAAATAATTGATATCGATATCCACAAAGTAAAACAAATATACCCATCAAATAACATACATATTTCTCACAAACGACGTTACACAACAGGGGCCATAGATGGCGGGGGATAATTGTGACATATGGCGGGGGATAATTGTGACAGATGGCGGAGGATAATTGTGGCAGATCCCTCGATAAAACATGAATGTACACTTAAAGGTGAAGACCACCCACAAATCATATTCTATAAATAAGTTAAAAAAATTGTGTGTAACACAATACATTAATTTCTGTTTTCACAACCTGATCGTAACTCTGGTTATCATTCATTAAAGAGGATCACAAGGACCAGTTGAACCATCAAATCCTGTGCTGCTAAGTTTTCCTGTACTCTGGTTGGTCAGCCGATTTTGAACTATCCTATGATAGATCAGTGAAATCTGCTGTACACAGGAAGTGATGACTCAACTGGTACTTGTGATCCTGTTTAATAGATGATAACCAGAGTTACGATCAGATTATGAAAACGGAAATTAATGACTTGTATTACCCACAAAAAGTTTTACTTATTTATAGAATATGATTGTTGGGTTGTCTTCTCCTTTAAGTATTATAATTATACATGTATAACAAAGAGGCGATATTTAATTATAGAGTAACTATATGGTCACTTTTAAAAGGTAAACATACAAGTATTTTTTTAAAACAGGGTGTTTAATTATAGTGTACCTATATGCTAACTTGTAAATGGTAAATATACATCTATAAAAAACAGGAGTATTTCTTTATTAGTGTACGTTTATGCTCACTTGTAAATGGTGAATATACATGTATAATAAAGCCAGGGTATTTGATAGCCAAAAATGCAACTCTAGGCTCACTTGTAAGAGCTAAATATACATGTATAGCAAACCCGTGTTATTAAATGAACAAATAAATAAATCACTTGTAAATAGTATGCTTAATTTAATAATCTATGGTGTTTTCAATAATCAAAACCCGCGGTATTTAATTATAGAGTAACTATATGCTCACTTGTAAATGCTGAATATACATGTATAACAAAGTCGGGGTATTTAATAATAGTCTGACTATATGCTCACTTGTAAATGGTAGATATACATGTATAGCACACCCGTGGTATTAAATAAATAAATCACTTGTAAATAGTAGGTTTACTTGAATAATATATGGTGTTTTCAATAATCAAAAACTTCATACTTTTTCAGCTCAAAGAAAGAGAAAGATTTTGGAAGTTTTGTCCAGACTTTTCAAGACAACTAAAACAAGTTCCGGTAGACCTATTGATAAACGAGTCCATCGACCGACGCAGACGATACGGGCCAATTTTTCCTTATTAGAAATTCGAAGTAGCCGATTCCCCGGACGCCAGGACGCTGCCACGTGTCTATGTGCCCTTCTCCAGTCGAAGTGTCTGTCCCCATCCTCCTGGTCAACTCAAGTCCTCGATAGACTCCTCTTACAAGGCGACAAGCTTCACACGACACGGCTTCACCATCTGGGCAGATTGACCACTGGGGACGGCTCACTTACCGTGAAGGATCTTCCAACAAACTTCTCCACGAGGCGTCGAGAATTCAGCATCAGTTTTACTAACATTCCGAAGTATGATAATACGTTGCGCTTTCCCTCTGATTTAAATAACCAAGGACGTATTTCTGGATTAAAAGCATATATGAAAAGGTGTATCCTTGACGGCCATGATGGTATTCTCTTATCAGGGGAGAGCACTGTTGCTGCCATGAAGGATGGATCTCACTACTATATATTTCACCCTTGCTTTGTCCGAAGAAAGCCATTCAATGGAGATAGACAGGAACCTGTTTTGATGAAATTTTGCGACATTGACCACATGATCAGTTTTATTCTCGGAAAGCTCCACAGGAACGTGATCCATGTCGATGTTGTTGTTGCTGATATTTTAGCCGAAGACAGCAAATGGTCGAGCCTTACCCTGACAAGCAAGAGCCCCACCCTGTCAAGCAGCGAAGAGAGTGTTTCATACAACTGATTATAGAAAACAATTTTATTGAATAACCCAGAAAACTATTTATTGAAACATTCCTTTATGTAAGTTATTCTTTGTGATAATAAAACCAGTGCTGCCCCTGCTCTTGAAAATATTAAATGCTGTGGATATTAATTTGTGTTACCGCATTAGTACACAGATGAGTCGACGTTTTCCATCAGTCGTGAGAATAATATGGGTATGGTGGAAATTATACAACAGAAGTTACAATAATCGGGCAATACAAAGACGAAATTATGTTATTAATATCCCAACTTTGTTTCACTCGTCCAGCAAAAGTGACTACGTTATCATGTAGTTCAGCAATATCGATGCGTGCATCAATATTCAATAATTTTCCTTCGCTAAATAAATTAAATATTAAATACAAATGATCGCATGCTCAACCAGACTAATTCACAATTACCCCGAGTAGACTATCGGCTTTCAGAAAAAAGTATGGTCCAATTACGAGAAAAGTTAAAGATTAGTTGAATTGGTTATAAGTGATTTCCGAATCCAAAGTAAATTTTTGCATTTTATCATACCACACTGGTTCGACTGTTATATATATATGTATATTTATTTCTAAAAGTAAAAGTATATATATATCAGATACAATGCGAAACTTCCCTCTGTAATAGACAGGTTATAACCCATTCTCTTTCGCAGGTATATTCATTATTAATCCCTGTATCTCGGAAATACGTAGCCATATGTAGGCTGATTTATTCATAACCCGTGCTAAATCTCTTGTTAGCTACATTTTTTAACACTATTTTATACACCATATTTATGGTCATTACCTTCTCTCGAGAT
>JAVFBW010184538.1:0-10538 GCA_034783835.1 Mopalia ciliata
TCTGAACTAGAATCTGTTCAAACTAAGAAAGTGTTATCCCAAAATAACGAAAATACTGTTAAACTTCACTTTCTAAAGACACAAAAAATATTCAGTATTCATTTCTTTAAAGCATGCCAGTTTTTCGAGGATTGATGGAACAGTGTTTGTTTTCAATCATCCAATTATATTCCTCTCTTGTTTGTCTCTTTTCTTTATCGTTATACAGACTTAAAGGCAGCGCTTTTTTCAGACAGCCAATTGTTAAAAACGACCGCGGCCTTGTATAGTTAAGACATATCCAACTGTAGGCCTAGTCTTGAACTAGCCACCGAGTTTTAGCGCTTCTTACAAGTGACAAGGTAGACATTTGCTTTACTGGATAAATCCCTCGTGTGAAATCACATCTCATCCAACCAGGAGATGACTTTGACAGCCACGTGAATGAATAAAATTCGTTTTGATTCAATCTACAACATAACTATAGTATTGTACGGTATCAACACTGATAATGCAAAGCCATGTTGTGTTTAATGCCACATGATGTGTTTTCGACGAATCAATAAGATTTTGATGTGATTTGTTTGTTTGTTTGGTGTTAAACGCTGTACTCAAGGTATTTCGCTTATATGAAAACGGATTGTCCACTTCACACTGTACATAGCCTTACGATGGAAAACCGGGAACCTCGTAAAAACCACCCCCACGGCTGCCGGAGCAACAACATGTGACTCGCTCATATACCTGATGGTCGAAAGGCGGACTCGAACCCGTGAAGGGAAATCGAAGCATGTTCAGTTCAGGAAGCGCACTCGCTACACCTGAGCCACGGCCGCGGGCCCCATTTTGATGTGAAGTATAAGAAATATGGTTGTTTGCTGCAATAAAAGGTATACCAGTGCCATTTTGTATTACTGTATTGTTGTATTTCTAGTCAATCAAATGGCGCATCTCTATTCAGTTGACATCCTTTTTGTGAGTTGCTTGTGGTTGACACCTTAATTATTGCTATTTCAATTACACATGTATATCGGTCTCCTTCTGCCACACCTTACCTCTGTGAGCAACTTGATAGAGGAAGCTCCCTCCAAACACCAAGTCGTGAAATCTAACAGATAAAAACTGACAGTCGAACACACTGATCATGTTTACGAGAATGTGGGTAAAGCAAAAAAAAAAAAAAAAAAAAAAAAAAAAAAAAAAAAAAGAAAAAAAAAAAAATATATATGTTTAGACGGCATCTGCTCAGAGTTTATTGCTCCAAAAACAAGTTCGTCGTATTATCTTCGTCGAAAATGTCGAAGCGGACAATTGTTACTAGGAACCATTGTCGTGGAAAATGAAACATCAGCTTCTCACTCTTTGGTTTTCTTTCAAAGAGATTCAGCGTTATTTTGCACACGACAAGAATGTTTTTATTCATTCATCGGCCAAGTTTTGGCTCATCCGCTGCCAGTCCAAGGTAGGGACAAAATTCGCATAGAGACCCAAACGTTTTGTCTTTTTATTTATTGATTACATCTGGATTAATTGAGTACATTTCGCGGAACAACGTTTCAAAATATGTGCTACACCAATGCTCTCACCCGTTCGATGCATACGATTTACTTCATCCAAAACATCTTGAGTAAGTCAGAGATTCTATTGTGAAGGTCTTCATTTACTTCATGAAATAATGCGTCAGAATTAAAAAATATAATACAAAAATACAATGACAATTTTGCAGCATCGGATGAAGTGAAATATAATAATTTAACACTAACACGAAGTTGATGCAGTTTCCAAACGTTGAAACTGTTACCTTCGTAAAAAATAGGTAATTAAATTAAGTTCACACTAAGAATAAAAGATTTGTTTGTTGATGTGCTTAAATAAAATTAAATTCGTGGCGGCTAAATCTTTTTCCAAAGTGTTTGTCACACTGCCGAATCTTTAAAAAGTTCAAACACAATTTAAGGTAAAGGCCTACAAAGAGCTAAAAAGTTGATTTATTATTTGACCCATGACTTACCTTTGACTGGCATCTTTCTGTATTTCGCTGAAGGGATGATACAATAGCAAACTAAATATTTTCGGTCGTATTTATACAGAAGATAAACTCGCTTATCTTAAGACTTTGTAATACTCATTTAGAACAGCCTTTTTATTATCGATTGTACCACTTAAATTTTATCTATAAATATATAGCCTTCTATTTAAGGAAATAATTTCGTCGACTTGTGACGTCAATGTTTTGCCCCTTCATAATGTCAAAGATATATGTTTACCAGATTAAATTAAAACTGTGTATATGGCACTTTAATACACCCATTAGGCTATAAAACACATTTTTTTCTAGACATTTCAAAGATAGATATTGTTAAAGTCTGTCACATACACCACCCGTAAGAACAGATATTGGTTTAATGAAAATATATAACTTTTTATTGGTTGGTTTACTGACCGGCCTACCGACATACCGACAGACAGACTAATCGATCGATCGATTGAACGTTCGATCAATTGATCGGTTGCGCGTTCGATTGAAGATTTAACCTTTTGATAGGTCATTATATATGACCTCTGTCTAGATTGTCCGAGTTTAACAACCACATAGGTTACACTACTGGTTTAATCCGGAATGAATCCAGTTCTAGTCGGTATTTATCGCATAGTGTTAATCAAATGTCACACAATTTCTATCTGGGTCAATGGCCCACTACATATACAAGCCTACTTTATATATATTCCCACGAATTAACCACAATTTCAGACGAATGTCGAGTAAATCCAGCTGAAGAAGTAGCTCATGATCTTGATAAACTTTCATGGAAAAACTAATATGACGATGTCCCCGTTCTTTTCTTTTATACGGTGGGAAACCGTGAGCCCCATCGTGTCACATACTTATGTACCCGATGGTCGATAGGCGGATTCGAACCCATTGACGGTTCATCAAAGTAGGATTAGTAAGCAGAAAAAATAAGCCACTAAGCCACGGCTGCCGGCCTCGTACATTTTTAATAGATCTCAAAATCGAATAGCTCAGCCCTGATTTCGTTTTATGACTATCACGGGCATGTTTTCGTCTTCCATTGTCTTAAGATGGTATTATATACTAAATCTGGTCGAATCTTGGGCGATTCAATAATTTTGGTTCACCAGTAATTTTCGGCCTTTTGACAAATCTACCCTATCAACATACATAAATACGTCAAGTGACTTATGCCGACAGGGGTTAGTTGTATAAAGTGTAACTGCACTACCATACCTGGATCTAATATCGAGTGGGTATCCAACAGATATCAAAACATAACCAATACCTCGGCTAAATTGAGATACATTGGACTGCCGCCCATGGGAATTAAACCCGAATCATTTGAAAAAAAGTATTATCACTCCCGCGGCCCTAAGTTCATAGTTAAAGCGAGTTTGTGTGAGAGTCGATCAAAGTTCAATCTCATGGATTCAAGTCAACGGACGAGTATATTGAATTCAGACAAACTCAATATGTTCTAGTCTGTCGTTGATTTTATTCAGATTAAGTTGATGCTCAACTTATATTTATGTACATAGATGGGTCTACTTGGTTCAAGTTAAATATCAGCTTACTCTAGTCTATAGATTACTCTAATAAAATACAGTTCAGCGTCAGTATGTCGATTGTTTGAAATCGAGTTTACTCTCAATATAGTTAACTACACTGTATGTAGCTGGAAATACTGAGTTACATGCAGTCGAGTCATTATTTATTTTAAGTAAAATTCAAGTCTCTGTATATTCACTTGTATAGTTGTGTTAGTTCAATTTAAGCGAGTATCAATATATTCACATCTCTACTCGAGTTATTTCAATTCAATATGCTATTATATCCAGTATGAAATTTAGTCAACTATTTGGTTAAAATTTAGTCTCATTATATTCAAATCTTTAGTTGGTTCAATTCAACTTAAGGCGAGTCTAAATGTATCCAAGCCGAAAGTTAAGTCTGTTGAGTTTAAATCCAGTCTCAATATTTTCATGTCTTCAGTTGGGTTTATAATGCAATTGAAGACAACTCTCAGTAGATTCATGTAATAGATGAATATTTTTGGTTTAAATTGAGTTCAATATATTCTATAGTATAAAGTTGAGTCCACAGAATTGAATCTTAGTCTCCATATGTTTTAATATGTATGTGGAGCAGATGAGATCAACTCTAGTCACAATACGTCTCATTCTTTAGTTGGGTCTATTAAGGTCAAGTTGAGTCTCAATATTTTCAAATATATAGTTAAACACATTGGGTTTTATTTGACTTTTAATATGTTCTCGAATCAAGGCGAGTCTCCATTATACTTATGTCCAAGGTTGAGTCTGTTTGAGTAAAGGTTCAGCCACAAAAACATTCGCGTTTTCATTTCAATTCAATTCAATGAATGATTTTTGTGTATTTTAGAAATTGAATATTCACAGAATTTTCGTTAATTTGGGATAAAATTTTCTTAGTTTGATCCATTCAGTTCAGATACATTTTGTAGGTCGAAACACTTTAATGTGTAAACATTAACTACAATAGGCCAATTAAATTTGTGCCACGTTTTATCGTCAAATTACAGCAAGGGTAATAATGTGGAAGTCCCGTCTTCCATATTTTGTCCCTTGCAACAGGAAGATGCTGTGCAACAGTGAACTACACTCTTACTCTTCACTCAAGCGGTTTAAGTGAATGTGGTGTTGGGTTATCCTCCAGTTAAACGCTTCCCTTCCAGAATCTGAATCAAATCCAACATACATGTTTGCTCTATAACCAATTGCTCAAGGCAAGGTCAGTCACAACGCGAACATTTCCTGTAATAGAAGGCTTTATCTATATTGATTTCCACCCTCGCATTAACACATCCGTTTGTCAACCTTTGGCTGGACATATCCCTGCTATTCAGATGTAGCTGTGATGTAAACAGATACTTGATTAGTCCATTTGGTTTTCCATTGCATCTTTGGTCTTAAGTCTGACAAACGAAACCGGATACGGGTTGATTGAATGATGGCAATACCAATTATGCCTGGAGAAGAATGTGTTAAATGTGCAAATATAGGTATTCACATTATGAACCTCGCTTTGATGTAGGCCTACACCCTCGGGGCTGTAATATTAATACAAACCTTCCACTAATGAATAAAATAAAAACAAATTACTTGTACACTTTGGCAATCAATCTTATTCCGTTTTCAAGGTTTGTGCAGGTATGTGTTGTAAGCCGTTAACCTTGAGGTCTGTGTAAGGTCTGTTTAGGTCTAGTTGGACCCTTGGGCTCAAATGAACCAAATTGTTTTTACCATGTGGATATATGTTGGGGAAAAATATTATTCGTTATTCTAATTACCAACAGTTAGAATTTGAGTCTGTAATTTAGTTTTCCTCTGATGATATCCAAGAGGCAAAGCTTTAATTGCCTATTTCTGGCAAATCATTTTTAAGCAGACACTACATTTTCCATGATTGTTTTCTAGAAAACTATTCATGTTAGAAACACAAAATTTGTTCCATTGTGAAGAGCACAATGTGATCGAGTAAACGGTGTCTTGTTTTTTAAAAGTTCGTCCTTGATTTTGCTAATGTTTTCTGAAAGTTGTTTTTTGACATATTTATAAGACTTTCCAAGGTCGGATAGACACAATAATCCACTGTGATTGATCTAATCATAATTTCAAAAAAGATGATGCAACTCTTACTAGTTCAAGGACTATTTGACTAGGTCAACTAATCTATTGAGTCTTATCGGTATTGCACCTGGAGATATAAACCTTGAAAAATGTAGTCTATTTTTTTCTGTTGACATTTACTCGTTTTGCAATATTTTTAGAAATAATAATTGGATTTTCACCATAAATGTGTAATCCTGAGTATTCAAGCTTTTCAAAAATATATACATATATATGGTTAAGGTTTATATACTCCTTTGCACAATAGAATCAATGCAATGGTGTTCTGAAAATCGTCGGGGCCCAGCAAGACCTTAAGTTGACTCAAAATAGTTATAACTTTAGTGTCTCTTTAAAAAGTGAAGATTACAGTACTTTCGTGTTTTTGGCATAACGCTTTCTTAGTTTGAACAGATTAATTTTCAGAGTTAGGCCTTACTCTAAAGTTCGTGGGTTGCATTCCTGGAGGGGTTTCAATTTGCAAACAAGAATGTGTTAAAACTAACAAAGTGTTATCCCAAAATAACGAAAATACTGCTAACCAAAATAAGGCACTGTTTATAATACAAAAGACAAAATAATCAATAGAAGTTATATCCTGGACACAATACTCTAAAAAAATCAAAAAGGTTTTGAACATTCCATCTCAGATCTGTTAGAAAGGTGAAAGTGAAAAATAAAAAAGTAGAAACTGAAATTCGGCCCCAAATCTACGATTCTGTGAGTGAGCGTCCGCTTTGCATTTTGATACTTTTTCGTTTTACATACAAGCTATGTAAGTGTACACGACAGTTCTGTTTTAGTTTAACATTACTGTCTATTATCAAACTTAAACAATTCGATCAAAAAGGGTAATTCGGGTTTGTTACGTAAGGTCATAAACTCGTGTTAATATTACTTTTTCAAAAATGATTGTTCTGGCAGCGACATTTTAACACTGGCAGTTGTAGCGCAATTGTGCTTTTAAAAAAGTGTATATTTCTAGCAGAGAAACTTGCGGTTAATTGGTATAATAAGATAGGGTTCCATACAAAACCAAAAAGGGTTCATCCAGTGCCACAAACGAAGAACCTTTCAGGGTTCTATTGGAGCCATATTTTTGTGAACATGAATTCACTGTATTTGGCTATTTGGGTCCAAACTTCAAGTGCAAAAAAAAAAGGAGCATCTGTCCATTTTTCACGATCTAAAGATAAAGTGTTTGCCATAAAGACGCATACAAATTTTAAGACAAATGTTGACGGCTTTAAATCTGAAAACACTTCCTGTTTTACGCTGAAGGGTGCACCTTACTTAAAAAACTTACCACACAGCTTTATGGAGTCAAAGTTCTGGCTTTTTAGTGTATCATGGACCCAGCTTTGCTTTATGTTCAGTGTATCAACATCTAAATGGCTAAGATACATGATACATGTCAATCATTTAGCCACTAGAGTTTCAAGTGATTTTTTCGTCAAAATGCGATATCAGTTAACTATTAAATTAGCACCAGACACATTTAATAGAGATGGAATACGCTTAAAAAAAAAAAAAAATGGTCTGAGAATCGATTATCTGTTTTCATGCGGGCTAAAACCTATAAATACATGAATCTGTGAAGAAAACACAATTCAGACATTTGTCTGTTATTTTGGGACATACATGTAAAGAGTTGTTTTCGTCCTGGGAATCAAGAAAAGCATTGACAATCCGGTAACACAGGATTCAACTGGTTCCAGATAACGTAGCCAAATCCGGTTTGAACACGATTCAGCTGACACTAGACAACTTAACCAAACTGGTTAAAACAGGATTTCGCTGGAACTAGAACACGTAACCAAACTGGTTTAAATGGGATACAGCTGACTCCAGAAAACGAATCCAATACCGTTTGAACCCTATTCAGCTGGCACCAGAAAACGTAGACTGTGGATAAAGGATTTCGACCCCATGGCTGTATGTAACATACTGGGGCAAAACAAATAAGTAAAGAAATCAGTACTTTATTGAAACTTAAAATTCTTAAATTTGTTTCCTTTTTATTATTTTCATCACAAAAACAACGTTTTGATTGCGCACTGCAAACACAATGCTCGTACTTTGTTTGCAAACGATTTCCTTTGTGTGAAACTAGAAATGTTTATTATTTGGTAGACAGTTTAAAATACTTCATAACTTGTAAAAATAGTCTGAAACACTTTGCTGGCGAAACAAAAAAAATCGATTCATATAAAAGGCAACAATCGTTTTTAAGTTCAATCAGTTTACAACAGATACCCACAGTAGCTAAACAATTTGTCCTTTCGGTAAAGATCATTTTGAAATTCTGTCGATTGCCAAAAAACTGGAAAACACCAATGCTTCCCTTTAAAGTGGAAACCAAACCGAAACTCAGTCTGAAAGACAAAACCACTCACGTTATACCCATTGGATTTCAGTTGTGAGCCATAGGTAAAGTGTCAAGGGAAGGCATTATTCTCTTTTGACGACACATTCGTTGTTTAATTTGTATTTGATTGATACATTCGTAGTCGATTTGATTAGTTCCAGTCCTATGGCGAAGATCTTCTTTGATACAAATATATCACATATTTGCTATACCATGTAAACGGCCATTTATAGCCTTCTCTCTGGTGTCCATATGTTAACCTCAACATCCTGTAGTTCCACTGAAGAGTTTAAGGACGTTGGTCAGGGGTAAAATTTTGACTTTTTATTTTTGCATGTCTGAAATCTTATTTTCACAATGTTGATATTGCAAAAAGTTTAACAAAAAAATTCAGTGTTTTAGGATGGTTTTTTTTTTAATTTAAATTGTAAAATACATGCCTAATGAGTACATGTCAACAGAACAAAGTAGACTGCATGTTTCATGGTTTATTTCTAGAAGTGCAATAGATAAGACTACATAATAGAGAAAATTAGTCCTTGAACTAGTTAACATTGCCTCATTGTATTGCAATTTTGATTACAACATCCAAGTCTTTTCTTTGACTATCCTACCTTGGAAAGTCTTATAAAAATGTCAAATACAACTTTCACAAAACGTTTTTAAAAATCCAGCACGAACTTCTAAAGAAAGAAGGCACAATTGATCAGATAGCATTATGTTCTCAACAATGGTACAAATTTGAAGCTCCTAACATGTTCTAGAAACACGCCATGCAAAATGTAGAGTCCGCTTCAAACTGAAGTGCCAGAAATAGGCAATTAAAGTTTTAGCACTTACTTATATGGTCATGGGAAAACTAAGTTATAGGCTCGAATTATCCGTTAGTGGTAAGAATTGCCAATATTTTTTTTCACTAACATACAGTTTGACTACCTAACTTTAAATCAAAGCGATATGAAAACATTTGGTTTATTTTGAGCCCAAGGTCCAGCAAGATCTTAAACTAGCCTAAGAATAAACCCATCAAGAGTAGTCTCTCTTGGTCAACCACGCCAACGCACAAGCTCATCAAGAGTAGTCCCCCTTGATTGAATACGATCAATACGATCGAATATGTCAACGATCTTGGGTTCGATATCCACAGGACGCTTTTTTTCATAATGTTTTATATTTAAATTAATTTATGTTATTGTCATGATTTTTTGACGCAACTTGCTGGTTCTAGTAAAAAAAATGTTTTCACAAAATTTGTGCAGTATTAAAAATGCTATCCATGTTCACATAATTGAATTTTATTTCAAAACAATTTTCATATTAATAAATAATAAATTTAAAATAATGACAAGAACGCATTTTATTATAAATTACATGAACTAATTTTAAAATAAAATGCGTCCTTGTCATTATTTTTAATTAGAAGTAGAAGTTGACATCATTTTTAAAACTGCACATATTTTGTGCAATTGTTTTACTAGAATCTTGCGAATAAAAACGAGTTGCTTAAAAATCATGACAATTACATTAATTAATTTTAAAATAAAACTTTGTCATGATTTTTACACAACTCGTTTTTATTCGCAAGGTTCTAGTAAATAAAATGCACAAAATATGTGCAGTTTTAAAAATGATATCAACTACTTTTTTCAATAGCATTTCTGAAATACTACAAGGCCAACAGTAATGTTGGGCTGATATTGTATTTCTTTGCTTTATACAAGTACAAAATTGTGATACATGATTTATCATATGATGTATTTACAAAATGTTTCTAGTCAATCAAAAAGGCATCTTGTCTGATTTCTCCTATAACATTTTCTGGCAGAATATATCTGATAAAATCCAGAACAACCTTTGGAAAACCGTACCCACAACATTCTTCGGGAAAGTTCACGCCGTATTGCTGTAAATGATAGAATATAATGGAATCATTTCTGTTCTTCTGAAATGGAGCGATGATATTACAAAGACAGACAGTGAAGGAATTTTAAATAAATATTATGATGCATGGATTGAATTGAAAGAACCAATTACCTTTAGTATGTTAGCCCATGAATCGTAGTGGTAGAACCTTATTTATCTTATCTGTCTGACCACGCCACAACTTATGTACCTGGACAGACATTTCCAGTCCCCGGCAAAATAACTCTGCCTCATACCTGAAAGTAACATTGATAGGAGTCTGAAATAACCATAATGTTAGGACAAACAATGTTTTTAATACAGCGAATAAAGTTCAGTTTCCAAATAAATACTTACATACCACAAGTTGTTAACAGCCGAAATGAGATTTGTCCGATTTCCCGCCTCGTTGTTAATATGGATCCTCTTTCTGATGGTATTTCTTAAAAAACTGGACTTTGGCATGGTATCAGCTAGTTTGAGAACAAAATCAAGGCAGTCCGCTAAATGTGTAATCAAGCTAATCACCTGGCTATTTGTATTCACTAGATTTGACACCTGCTCACACACCCGCTGTGTGTTTACTTGTGCAATCAGGCGCAAGGTCGAATGCAGACTTATTTTG
>JAVFBW010184549.1:0-7500 GCA_034783835.1 Mopalia ciliata
TAGTCTTTTTCCTTTTATCAGACTAAACATAGGTAATGTCAAGTCAAAGTTTTATATTAATAACGACGAAAAAACGAGAAAAAATGTCGTATTGACACTTTTTGGCCGATATGTCTTCGCAACCATTTTTCTGCAATGGTTTATAATTATGTTTGAATGGAAATCCCACTAAGGTAGAGTTTTTATATTTATACTGTTTGCGTTTTGCATTGTTTACATTTACAATAAATTGGTTCGATTTGTCTGCTAGAAATATATAAAGAAATTATGACATCAAATATCTATCATATATTGTACTTACAGCGCTTATCAATACCTTACATGGCTTGCAGTGGAAAACGGGGAATCCTACAGAAATGAAATAGCAATATCGCAATAATTTTTATTTATCTCGGAACGACTGCATGCTCGTTTGCTTTCTTCACTTTATTAATATGAGATAATTTTTGCCTCTATAGCTCTTGATTTTTTTTTTTTTTGTGTGTGTCTTTTAGAAAGCGAATATTAACAATCTTTTCGTTATTTTGCGATAGCACTTTCTTGCTTTAACAGATTCTAGTTCAGAACTTTTTGAAGGCTGAAATCGAACCCACGACCACAGTTAACCATTGAATCGCCAACCCTAAATGCCGACCATCTAGACTAATTCACCACCCGGCCTTCTAAAACTAAGACAGTTTTATCCCAAAATAACGAAAACCCTATCTCTAGTTCTTGTTACTATGTGCATACATGGGCCATTGTCAGTATAGTTTTTTTTGTCTCAACAATTTCAGCGTATATTCATCTGCATGGGTTACCATATTGACATGTGCGATGATGATAGAGTCAACAGTTGTCAGGTAGCTTTAATAGCACAAGAAAGCCCATTGCAATCTGCTAGCTATTCACCGTGCTGAATAATATTCCCACGAACAATGACAACTCGACGTGAATATAACGCCAATTAAACATTGATTGCTCTCATTCTATCATAAAATTGATGGTGTATGCAAAGCATCTGTCTTTATCACAGATTAAACATGATCCACTTAAATGGCTCAATAATGGTGAGAATAAATAAATAAATAAATATAAAAATAATAAGCAAAAAGTAAATAAATAAATAAATAAACAAAGAAGCAAACCAAAACAAAAACATAAAAGGAAAAATATACATATTTAACTTCTTATACCGGAATGGATCTATGTAAAACAAATTACTAATGATGATCGGATGGCCTTTCATTTATTTCCCTGGTGCTTTTTAGCAGAAGGATGGTCGACTTGCGACTGGGAGCATCATGCCAGGTTGGGGACTGAAAGCAACTGCAATCATCCTGTTGCATGTCTGTCCAATAGCGATCCGCGCCATGGCTTAGTGGTAGCTTACTAATCCTGCTTCGATTTACCGTTCACGGGTTCGAGTCTATCCGTCGGCCATCAGGTATATTAGCAAGTTGCATGATGTGGCTCAGGCTATCGCGACGGTGGTTTTTGCGAGGTTTTCCACCAAAATTAGGCAAGATATATTACATCCAATGTTTAGCAGATAAACAGATTATAGTATTGCGTATGTTGCTAAAATGTTAAAAGAAAGATTGACATGCGAAGTTCCCAGACATTTGTAGTTTTCAGAACATGATAATAGGCGCAGACATTTTGTTTTAATCTAGAGTATACGTGAAGATTCCAAGACGCGGCCAATCGCAGTCGATCCGTACGTAAATAATCAATGAACATCTGAATGCTAGTTACTTATAGAATCGCCGGATTACAGCAAGAACGTGACATGAACATTGCTCATATTTGGTCTTTTACTAGAGTTGCCCCGTTTCTTTTGATCAAAGTCGATCTGTGCCGAGGTATAACAAATTGTTGTTTTATAAAGGTGACCACAAAACGATTACAAAGCAAACGAAAGCAATCGGAGCTATCACAGAAAGAACATTGAAAAATAATTTATGTTAACGGTGTTTTAAACATCATGTTGTATATGGTTACAATAATGCTGATTCAGCAAAGTCTATGATGATAATAACTTGAGCACACAATCTTTGTTCATTATTTCAAATTTCATTTTCGTATTTACAGTTTCCAATATACAACAAAATAAGCGTTATTTGATGAAACAAAGGTTTGAACTGACATAATAAAGCCATAAATTTTCCAACAGTCTGTTTTCTCAAGATTTTGTTCACGAATTTTTTCAATTTTGTGAAATATACTATCAATTATACAACAAATGAATTACCGAAACAGGTAAGGAACACCTATACACGCCAAGTCCAAGTTTAGCTTGTATTAGATGGTTAAATGTGTACCCACTTTATTTCCCAACGCCTTTATATTCCCCAAAGATCAGAGAATCGTCAGAGGCCTAACGTGTACAATATTTATAGATGTTTTGCATCTATTGTCTTTTTCATGTTTTTGTATTGCTACCAAACCGTTTATGAGCCTCTAGCACAACGAATCACATTCTGACCAGGTGGAGTCGACTTCCGGGAGGAAATTGCCTCAGTGGCATTTCGGGAAACATTGTACTTTTGGAAGTAATGTAACTGTTGGATATCTTTTAGTGGGAGTTACCTTATGCCAATAGTAGGTCCGGTTATATCTGCTAAAAGTCAACAATTGAACAGGCGATACGCTTGGTAATAGGAAGCAGTTATGGTATAGTTGACATCAACGCAGGAGCCCAGTACCAGGAGGTGGAGAGACATATGTTGTCGATATAGACTCCTGCGAAAAAAAAGTCCGCCATGATTCATAGTGGTTGAATTCCAACGTCTCTATAACCCCTGTCTCCAATGCTCAGTAACGACTAAAGGTGTAATTTAAAACACGGTATTTAAAAGCATATACAAGTGAAACATAATTGCATCCAGTTGAGCTCACGCAGGCGTTACCAATATCGCGACGACTTCTAAGTTACTCAATATCAATACATAAAGCTAAACTATTTTGGGGCGTATTTGGAATTGTTTTACTGGTGACCGGATCAAGTTGTTCTCACACCCACCATCGGTTCTCATGTTAAGGCGTTTTCTGAGATAGAATCTTCTGGAATGGTACCTGTTGGTCACTTTTTAGAAAAGGAAATACTTGAAAAATAATAGTTCCACCATCCGCGATATTTTTAAGAACAGGTTCACTTGGGAGCCAAAATCATGAAAATTTACCAGAAATTAATATTTCTAAAATTATAATATAATTTTTTTTATTTAACTAGGTTTTATAAGACTAGTTACCTGCTTAGGAATTCCTATAACTGTTTTGTCCTGTACTAAAAAAAAGACATTTAAAAGACGGTATCAGACGTTTATCAGTATTAATTTAGTTTCTCAATATGAATTGCATAAGGCAACTTGAAATATTTCGGTTTTCTTTTAATATTGATTTTATTAGTAAAATAGATGGAAAAAAAAACCCAGAAATATCTTGAATTCGTCACATTTTATCTTTTGATGTTCCCGAACACCTTTTGCACGACCGCCTTGTTACCAGCCGCTACAACTTGGAGGGTCGTGCGTGGAAGGAAATGTGTTAGTGTTTCGTTAGCCTGTTTATTTATCGTGTCTAATTTGCAGCGATAAGGGAGTCGAGTCACAAACTACCAAGCAAGCATCTTCTCAATATTCCTTTTTATTTATTAGCTTCTGTCAAAAGAGATATCGACATGTTCCTTACCTCTTACATTCTCCCAGGGGGCGTTAGGCAATACACTCGCAATGACGAGCACCTTGAAATTGTTACTTGTTTCGTCGGCTAATTGGATCCGACGAAGGGAACGTGTTTATACAATTAGGAAACGTTAAATTGTTCTACATTGAAATGTAAACCTGACCATAGATTAACCAAAGCTCATGCAGTCTCCGTATTAATTGTCATTTGTTATATGTCAATCGGCAAAGATATATACGTCCATATCTAAATGTATATTGTACAATTGTTTTGTTATAACTTATATGTATTTGATATTTTTCGGAAAGAGAAAATAATCACACTTGCAGAGGTGTGTCGATTAATTTGATTCCATGAACCATCTCGTGTTCTATTGATAAATTTCCAGATATATCTGGGTATCTAGTTGGTATGGGTAACAACTCGAGAGAAGGCAATGACCATGTACATGGAATAGAATGAGATGATTAATCGATTAAAATTAACCATCATCCCTGTGTCACGTGATTACTTTTTTAGAAGTATAGACGGTATGGGTTAAGAATAGATCAACTTACTGAATGGTAGATACACGATGAAGAATAAGCATTAGGTGCATTATACTTTGGATTTAATTTTTCAAATATAAAATAAAATAAGCCTCATCACCAAAAGCATATTCTGAATAAAAGAAATACCAATAAAAAGCTCGTATGGTAAATCTGATACTCCGAACTAAGTTTGTTTGTATATTCCCACGGTCTATTAACAAGTCTTTTAAACAACGCGTATTTGCCCACCTGTTGTAGGTTTATTTTTTAAAAACAATTAACAAGTTGGGATTTAAAGGATGTACTATATTTTCTGTGTGTGGTTTCTAATCATACCCAGCCCTCTGGCTAAGAGCAGTTTGTTCGAAGAGTAGCAATAGTGTCTTTACTTAGCATAGAAATCTAACTTTCCACCATTTTGGAAACTCTTCATGTGTTGGTTGTGCCAGTGCCAATTATTGTTGGAATACACCGCCGTCATATAGGTGAAATAACGTTAAGCACGGTATAAAACACCAACCAATCAATCAATCAATCAATCAATCAATAAATTAGTCAATCAATCAATCAATCAATCAATCAATCGTGTTCTGTATTAGGGCTTTTTTTTTTATAATTATAACGCTTTTTCTCGGTTTTAATATTATCTTTTATATAATTTTTTATTTTTTGTTTTTATGCAATCTGCGATGATTCCTTGCGACTTTGTCCAAATATTGCCGTTGGAGAAGTATGTCCGCTACAAACCATTATAGCTATTATGAACTGTTGAAGCGGTCAGATCCCCACTCTGAATACTGAGTGTCGTATACAGGACAGGAAGAAAATGATAATAACTATGACGGGTCCTGCTGCCCAAAGAGTGATATAGTTCTGTCCCGGATTCGATGAGTGAACACTCTAATAAAAGTCTTCACATTGTATGTAATACGCTGTAAATCATACTATTCCTTATAGGCGACTAATTTTTCATTCCGTGGCCTATGATGATACCTACTCTAAGAGTCTAAGCGACCTAAATGTGTAAACGATCCTCGTCGGATGTGGATGTAAAGTGATCACACTTGTATGCAGTAGACCTATCAGTGTAATACAGCTAGCCATTCTGTATCTTATTGGGTCTTATTACGTGTAAATAAAATGGAAGTTAGTTTACCTTTTGCGAAAATTTTATATTTTTTTCGTGATTCATATTTCGTTAGTATAGTGAGGCAACAAGACGATTAAAGCTCTCGTTTGATATATGAAATGCCCCAATTAGTTCAGTGGACATAACAGTATTGGGCAGTATTTAATTAAGCACTTAATAGCCGTTTTTTTGCGATAAATTGAAATCCTACAGTTAGACTCACTCAAATTCGTAATCTTTATATCTAAGGCTACATGATAAGATAGACTATCAGAGATACAGAAAACTACTTCTATGCTATTGGATGAGTATCATTTGTGAGGTTGACGCTTTAGTCGTTTATACATTTTACTCTTTCCCATTCCAGCAAGTCTTCTACGGACGTTTTGATTCTCTGATATATATATACACTAAGGGTTATAGTTGCACGTTTACAACTCCATAGTAAATTTGATCGTTAGTCCACATCTGTACAACAGATGATATTTAATACATGAGGACAGGCAATAAAACACGATTCGGATTGGATCTGCATGAAAAATAACTGATTTTGAAATTTCCAGTGCAATGATGTCTTAGAAATGTGCTTGTAGATCGTATATGGAGTCCTTGGGGGCTGATGCATTTGGTCAAAATGATGGCCATATGACATACTTGTCAGTGAATCACCAAATCGCAAATCTAAAACACAATATCAGTGATCAAACTATGAAACTATTCTAGGTTTTATCGGAATTTCTTCTGACACTAGTTAATTTTGTTTGCCACCATGCAAGATATTGTGTCATGAATTAATATAGAAGAGAAAAATATCTATAAAAATAAGGTACGCTTGAGTATATACATTTGAACTCTAAGAAGAGCTTTTCATATGATGCAGTTTATATTCAGATAACTTTAGCTTTGACACGTTAATATTCATTAACATTATGTCTTTCTGTGCGGATTTTCAGGTTTTTAGTTGTTGTTGAATAATGAAACGTTATAGACGGACCAGATGCAGTTGACATTTTAATTCCATTTACTAGTCAAGACAATACACGTTATCTGCACTAGATGGACACAATGTTTTAAAACTGTTCTATGGAGTCTCTCAAACCAATATTTAGTGTTATGTATGCGTTGTTTTTTTTCTATATCCATGCATAGAGCGACCTTGTGTTGTACAATATAAAATAATACCTCACATACAGATAATTTCTGTTGGGAATATTTTGGAGGAAACTTATGTAATACATCTATATTTAGATACATTGACTGGTAATCTTGAAGAGATTATAGGGAATAACAATAAAACCACATCATAGTGCCAGACGTTTGGTTGAGAGTTCCTCTTGTCTTGTATAGAATCAAGATGACAAACATAGTGCAGTGAGACACTATGCCCCTAACCCGGATTCTAACCAACCAAGTGAACAGACTAAGCGATTGTAAAACTGCGAAGAGGTTTATGTATTGTTTTATTTTAGAATATTTAACATATTTGCGCTATGACAAACTAGAAATTCCTTTGCGAATTGGATTGCACTAAACAACTACCGGTATATAAAATTAGAAAGATATAATATGTCTTGTAAAACAAAATGGCGTAATACTTGGACATCCTTAGACCGAACATTAAAATCAACCTGCGTTATGCCCAATATATTCCAGCGCCAACATCATCCGAACCGTGTGCCATTGTTTACAAAATTTAAAATTATAAACATGTCAACGAATTTGATACCCAGTAGCCAGAATAATCACCTCAAATGGTATCGACTGCTATAAAACAACCGTGAACGTTAAAATATAAACAAAGCATTATTTTCTTTAAATGTAAAGTGAAAAGTATTTTTACTGCGGCATAATCAAGTAAACCATTATTGTTCAACGAACAAGTGTACTAATACAAACACAAAACGTTATAAAGAAAATGAATACAACAACAGCATAATATTAAAAACACGGTATCCAGAAAAAAATGTATTCATAAAAATGTTAAAAGTTCTGTTTTAAATTAGACAGAAGGTCGACGGAGACATTGGTTTGATTTGAGTAGGCGAAACGCTGATGTAGCTCTGACTGTTTTCAGCGGGGACCTAGTAGCCTCGTACTGCGACAACTTCCCGAGTAGATTTCTAAATCAATTGTTGTCAGCTGTGTGTACGCTAAACCGGATAGACCAAATAGAAC
>JAVFBW010184560.1:0-20011 GCA_034783835.1 Mopalia ciliata
ATCTGAAGAGAAATGGTGCTTTCACATGTGGAGCTGTTCTTATTTCTGCTAACCGGGCCCTGACTGCTGCTCACTGTCTCAGCTCGGTAACAACACCAACTTACCCCCAAAATATCTAACTCTAAAGAATAGTTTAGTTTCATGCTTTTTGTTTTATAAGAATTCATTCTTGATTCACAATTGGATGTACTAACAAATAATTTGGAAAAAAATGACAAAGCAAAATCTTTTATTGCATGCATTATATTGGTACAAAACATCTAACAAAATATTTCTTATTGTGTATTTATTATTTTGGATTACAGTCAGCTTGTGTTTAAACATATGTTTTCTGTAGGGTACCTACACAGCCACAGCCGGAGAGCACAACACACAAAGTACCAGCGGTAACGAGGTCACACTCACCGTCTCTTCATATACTAATGTAAGACTTCATTAACGCCTCATTCCATCTATCTATGAAATGTTAATAATATGTCTCAATTCTTTATGTTGACAAAGTCAATGAAAAACGGTTTTTTAATGTTGTGAATTTCTCTTCTATACTTCTACAGTTTTTAGTATATTTAAATGCACACACAAATGAATATGTGAATATAAGAGGTTTTCATTAGATTTATTTCTAAATCGTTGGTTTATTAACTTAAATAGCATCTAACTTACAGCACTGGGTCCGGCTACACCAATGTCATTGCTCTTTTGAGATTCAGTGGCATAAAATATCACTGTTTAAATATTTAAATTTTGTGGATTTTTCTTCTAACCTCCTGCAGTTTTTTAAAAATCACAATGCACTTAGATATGAATAAGTGTATATTAAACCATATACAAATTTTATTTTTAAATCGTGTTTTTATTGAATTTAATAGCATCCAAGTTACAGCACTGGATCCGGATACCCCAATGACATCGCTGTTTTGAGATTCAGTGGCAGTTTCCCATCAAACAGCTACATTCGTACAATCACTATGGCCTCCAGTTCGAGCAGTGACTTCACCGGAACTACTTGCACTATTTCAGGTTGGGGAAGAACCAGTGGTAAGTACAAAATTTATTTTATGTTGATGAAAAAATAAAATAAAGATTTTATGTGAGTTTCTGTCAGTGGATGCGTGGTTTCTCTGGTCGAATATATATCTTTGCAATCTTAGTTTTGGAGAGACGCCAGATTGGACTGAGCTCGGAATATCTCCTTTGGAGCCACACAGTGTCCTTAGATGTTGCAGTAGTTAATATTACAACAGTAAACACATTAGTTTCGCGACAGAGAGATATGCCTTCTTCTTAACACCGACTTTAACAGTTATTATCTGATGTTGTTGTAAATTCCAGGGGGCGGCAGCATCCCAAATACCCTTCGTTACGCCAGTATGCCGGCCATTTCCAACTCGGAGTGTTCAAGCAGATGGTCGGGAATTTCAGGAGCTTCCATTAACAGCGGACACATCTGTGTTTACCAGTCCGGCAAATCTGCCTGCAGTGTAAGTCCCGTTTGGTTAACAACGGTTACAAATAACTTTGATTCTCTGAATATTTTTGCTGTCGCCTGTTATTGTTAATACTGAGAAAGGAGCTAAAAAATAACTGTAATTTGGTTTCAATTCATTTTAAATGAAATTTTACTTTTTATCTATTCGTGGGAAATTGTGTTTTATGTTGTTAAAGAAATATTGTATGAATGTTGATTAAGTGGGTTTAATAACAGATTTTTCTCCCATTTCAGGGTGACAGCGGCGGTCCAATGGTGTGTAGCAATCTCCTGGCAGGAATCACTTCCTGGGGAATTTCCTCTTGCAGTGGTGGATACCCCAGTGTCTACTCCCGAGTCAGCTTCTTCAGGAGCTGGGTCGATAGCAACTCTTAATTGTGTCACCAAAAGTGTAATAAAGAAATTGTTACAAGGGCTATTCTGTTGTTCTTATTAGTAATATAACGAACTGATTTATTTAAGTATTAAGAATCACGATCGCCATACCATTGTTCTTACATTACGATTTATCTATAGTTTGAATAATGGGGTTGTCGTCAAGACTCATACAGCTCGATAGCGACAACAATTTCTGCCTCTCTTTTACAATATAATTGATTGATTGAATCAATATAGGCTAGACAGTCGATTTCCACACTATAAACTTTGGATTATTTATTTAAATGATGTTTCTTTCACTTTCCCAAAGATTCATATGATTTCAGTCTAGCATTGGTCATCCCGATATGAGT
Organism: Mopalia ciliata; assembly: GCA_034783835.1. Taxonomy (NCBI): domain Eukaryota; kingdom Metazoa; phylum Mollusca; class Polyplacophora; order Chitonida; family Mopaliidae; genus Mopalia; species Mopalia ciliata. The sequence goes on from JAVFBW010184560.1 coordinate 2,221, forward strand.
GACACATGATTGGGTCAGTGGTTACCAATTAATAGGGAGGATATAACTATCCGAAACCTGTATTGACAGAAAGTATACAATTTTAATTGAGTGTTTAGCTGTATATTATCCTAATATTACAGACTATTTGTCACGTCAAAGTATTGATAATTGCTGTTATGCTGCTGTTTTAAATTATCAGCGAAAGGAGCATCTCCCCAGTTCCCGCGATCCGTGAGAGAGTTCGTGATTTCATTGGCCAATCAAGATTTAAGCTTACTATTACATATCCCTGTATATTGAAATCCCAGGTTAAAATTTGAACACCGTCAGGGAATCGAACTCAGAACCCTAAGAGGTAGACTCTGAATCGCCACCTGTAAATACCCATATACTGTTTCAAACTAAGAAAGTGTTTTCCACAAATAACGAAAAAGAAAACTGAAGAGGTTTGCTCAATCCAAGCAGAACTATCAGACCAATGGTACGGCCCCCATACATTGAGAATATCAGACAATGCATTCTGAATACCATTTACATTTCTTGAGTGAGTGGTGAAAGAGATAACTCACGAAACACGAAACGTCGAATGGGTTATCCTTTCAACCATTCACTAGAGCAATATTATCGTATTCAAACTTACTCCCTCGGCTTCCTCGGTCGATCTTAAGAGGCGAGAAAAAGAGGTTGCTTTCTGTTGCCCTGGTATTAACAGAGCTAAAGGGTAACGGGAAGCAGATTTGTTTGTGATGTTCTATATTTGTGTTAGTTATCATATAAGTGAAATACCCTTGAGTACGACGTTAAACACCAATCAAACAAACAAACGTATTCAAACTGCATTGTGTAATATTCTTTATATTAGACAGTTATTTAAATATCTAGCAGAGACTAGCTTAGTTTCTCAAAATTAAAAAGTCACGTGACTGACTAAAAAGTGTCTAAAATTAACCTTCAGACAGGTCTCTGGAGACGCTCTTTTCTTAAAGTTATTGATGAAATACTGCTCTTCAACTTTAACACCATTCTGTATCAAAAAACAACAGAAAAACAAGCGAAAATAATGAAATGTTCGAAAACCGGTGCTGTTCGAAAATCGGTGATCAAGACGATAATTTTGTAAAGCTCTTTAGCTCATTACATATGATTTAGCAGTCAGTGCTGATTGTGTAAAATCTTTATAGTTTGAGATCTCCGGAACGAAAGGACTGCACACTCTTAGATTATAGACTACAAGGAAAGGTTATTCAACGATAAAATGAAATAAAGCGAGTGAGTTGGTAAAGTATAAGGTTGTTCAGGTGGATAACCATCTTCGCTAGCCAAGAGTTTTATTTCTAGGTACTCAGGAAATACCACCTTTGGCTGTAATATATTCGCATATGATCGGACTCCGCTTCCAAGCGATTGATTGGGTGCGTGGGAACTTCTATGCAACCAATCAGATGTTGTAGTACGAGATGACTCTGCTAGTAAAAATGACAGCTATAGTCGAAAGTGGGTGAAGTGTCGAGAAAGGGATATGTTCGGGGTGTTCAACCAACTTAATGAGTGCATAACAATAATGAGATTATCACATATGTACCCACCCTTACAGACACCAACTCGATCTCCATATATATACGACAATAGTGCTTTACAAATTTAGATAAATTGTCAAAACTAGAGAATAACATTCAAAATTGTCAAAAACTCGTTTTATTAAGAAGATACGTATAGACAAAATTAGCAAAATTGTGTTTGTTTGTTTGATTGATTGATTGAGTGTTTAACGTCGTACTCAAGAGTATTTTACTTATACGGCGTTAGATTGTCCAGTTTACACGAATCCGTGCCTACATAAGGTGGAAAACTGGGAGGAAACATGTTATTTTACCTGTTGCTTATCTTGAGGCTAATAAATCACGTCAAATAGCGTCTTCCATAACTTCAGTTAAGCTCCACATTGATCTGAGAGAAATGTGTGGAGTGAGGAGATTATACACGATGTCGCATAATTTGATAGGGGAGATAACACATATACACATAGTGACTAACTATAAGTTTGTTCATTTAGCAGTTCAGCAGTTTTTAGTTAAACAGCATTTAAACTGCGAATGAAATATAGTTCGCATAGGTGGCCTTTATTTGCTGATCTGTAGCAAACGTCACCCAGATATTGGTGGAAATTAATGCGCAATGGAGTAACATGGCGTACGAGGGTTGTCTTATTCTCATCAAATAAGTAACTCTCCTGATAAGGCGATTGATCTGTCACTTAACCAGTCGTAAGGCAGTATTTTGTTCCTCCCGTTAATCTGTATGTTATGGCGGTTTTGTGGCCCCTTCAGTTAACATTGCTGAACCAAAATGTATATAGTAGCATTTGAAATAGTATAACACGACTGCGTGGTGCATCAACTTACCAAGAGCGAGTATCGTACACAGCTGGTACTTTTAGTGCATCATTTCAGAGTTGCGTCCCTTTAGTAATAACAATGACGCTATTAAGGCTAGCGGACTCCCGACGCATGGCTTGTAAGTGTTTGATGGTAAATAAAATATGTTATTAACAAAATTGATTTCGTGGCACATGCTTATGGACAGCCTTTTGATCACTTCTACTTTTATTCTACATATGTCGAATATTTTTTTTTCACTTTTTTCACAATTTCACGCATGTAACATAAACATATATTTTTCATATTTAGAATTCTTGTCAACATATGTAAAATTACTTTCAGCATATGTGGAATCATTTTTCAGCATAAGGGGAAAAAAAACCCCTAAGTATTTCACTATATGTGAAAAAGACTTTCAAGACGATGCAAAGAGGATAGTATTATATCCCACTCACAGGCTAATCCTTGCAAAGCGCACACCAAAGTCTAGATAGTTGATCAGGAAATTGTCCCCTGGCAGCAATATTCAGTCTTGTTTTTTTATTGTAGTCTACATCAACGTCTTTTCAAGATGGATGCGACCTAGTAATTAATGCTCACTACGGAATTGGTCGCAATTGTAGACCTATCAAAGAAATGTAGTTTCCCTTATTTATTTTTCGCCAGAAAATGATAAAAAATTGCTTTGCGAAACGCAGAGGGTGGATGTGCTTCTGATGAGATTGTAGTTATTGCCGCAAAATAGAGGCTGTAAGGGAGAAGTCTGTTATTGATGTTTTGGATGCTTTCTTTTACATATCTACAAAACAGTTCCACTCAACTTTTTATTTTACTTAATTAAGCGAAAAAGATTTTCACATATTTAAAATAAACGTAGGCCTATATTTTACATATGTCGAATCCTTTTCACTTTTGTTGAATTGTTTTTCACATTCTTCTTAACATATGTGAAAAGGAATTCAAAACAAGTAAAAAAAAATTAACCAGAAAACGGATGAGGGATTATGTAGAGTACATATGTCCTGAACCTAAAAAACGAATCCCTACGTCAACACTCCACTTCAATCGGCTTTTCCAAACAAGCCTGATTAAATTATTTTCTTTCTGGTATCACCTTTCAAATGACCACTTGTCACGCATGCAAACCATTATTGATTGATTGATTGATTGATTGATTGATTGGTGTTTAACGCCACATTCACCGGTATTTCAGCTACGCTGTGGCGTGAACATAGTAAAATTATTTGACCTAAGGCTGTATATTTAAAAAACAAATTTCTATCAGGCTGCACACTTGGCAGCTAACATAAAAAGAGAAACATTTTTGTGTGTGTGTGTTTTTTTTGTTTGTTTTTTTTTGATACAATATATCGGTAGAAATAGAATGAGATATAACTATGTACAATAATTAGTTTATAACATCGATGTCGAGTTTTTCGGTTTGGCGAGCCCCTAGCACTATGTGTTCTGTTGGCTTTTAACCGAGGGTGTTTGCACAAACAGGTTACAAAAATCAATTCTCGTGCTACACAAAAATCACATTTCATATAAATGAACTGGTTATCAAAAGCAAAAATGTTGCCGAAACGAAAACCTTTGTATTCAACTGACATCTTTAAGGCTCTCCGCGATTCGGATGCGGACTGTTGTCTCTTTGTCTGATTTTTCTTGTTTCAGTCATGTAACAGCGACTGCAGTCTATTAATAATCTATTTTTTCAACTCCGACTGGAACTTTGGGCGTCACACTAATCCACTCAGTTCAATATATTCGGAAGACTGTTTCATATCAATAAAATGTTACAATTTCTCCGTATAAGACTAATCCTATACTAAAGTATGTGACAGCTTTTCTTAGTGCTCTAAATTATCTGAAAACCTGGTATTTATAACAATAACCCTGCAAAAATGCTTCTTTTCAAATTTTTTTTTATTTATTCCAAACTGATCGGATCCACTGAACGTCACATCACATCATGGAATTTCTTTACGACAGTTTTAATACCTTGGTTCAAGTAGGAATAAAGACAAAGTGTCCCCAAACAGATTCTGTATATCAAACACGGTCGATCGTAAGAGGCGAGAAAATAGGTTGCTTTCTGTTGCCCTGGTGTTCGCAGAGCTAAAGGGCAACGGGAAGCAGATTTGTTTGTGATGTTCTTTATTTCTTTCCGTCGTCATATAAGTGAAATACCCTTGAGTACGACGTTAAACACCAATCAAGCAAACAAACAAACAAATAAATAAAGATGTCTTATCCTTTAAAAAGTTTTAAATTCAGAAATTGGATCGCTGATTTGGGTTTTAAAACTATTTCTCATGCATTTTTCCCTTATATATAAAAGAGAACACGTATATTAAATGAAAACTCTAATTAATATCAATTTTAAACAAAGATTTTCTACTTTTAAAAACGGTGTGACATTTTCTTGGTTCCAGTTAATTGTTGAGGCTCTGCGGCAGATTTCTCCAGTCATATGTTTTGTTTGTTTCATTAGTATATCACACTGTGTTAAAAGTTATTTCACTTTTACCAGGCCAATGGACAAAGGTAACCTATTTCGACATCACTAGCAATACACAAATGTAACACAGGAAAACGCAAGTCACAATAAAAATACCTCATAAAAGAGATCGGTTTCGTGTTGCTCCTTACTTCAGAGAGCATCAGGGCAACACAAAGCCACGCCCCAATCACCAGCTACAAGTCAATTCCAAACAGTAGAGAGGTCATGTTGAAAATTGCTCAGTTCACATATTTTTTGTTGAATTGTAAAAATTATTATCATCAATTGTTTCGTAAAGCCACACGGCATACTTAGTTACATTTCCACATGTGCGTATAGCGCTTATTGAAATGCGGAAAGTGCATCAAATAATATCCGTCATGTGTTTAATTGTCAGACTTGTGAGTCTCTGTAACGAAAGCGATAACGCCCATGTACATGCGAGAGGGGTGAAGCAGTACGGCGGGGTGACTACCAACAAAATTCACATCTCCCATCGGCCCTATTTGTCTCATTGAGAACAGGCTTTGTTTTCATTTATTTTAGGCAAAACATCACATGACGTTAACGAGAACACGAGATGACTTACTGCCTGTGTATGACAAGTAACGCGTGGAAGTATGTGACAAGTCAATCGTGCACCTAACTCCTTTGTCTCCCGATTTGATTACAAATGGTTTGTTTGTTTAATTGATATTTACCCTGTACTTTGGTCTAAAAATTCTTACACTCACATGACGGCGTGCCAGCCAAACGGATGAAGAAACCACCCTTGACACCACTGGCCATAAACAAAAACAAGACATGAGACAAATCGGGACAACCATTGGACGCAATACAAAGGCATCACAAACAGATAAGTTTCATGTTGCCCAGAATCTCCGATGACATCAAGCCAAGAGAATGCTGGATACTTTAAGGTGCACTAATGGTTTTATTATCATTTCCTCCAGGCAAAACATCACGTGACGTTAAAGATAACACATTGACTGACTGCCTGTACATGGCAATTAACGCGAGAAGCTATGCGAAAAGCCAATCGTGCACCTAACTCGCTGGATAGGAATTTTGGTCCAAAAATGAGTAACCTCTCATCGGTCTCTTATCTTTTCATTTATAATCCTTTCCAGGATTTTGGAAGACTAATAGGTCAGCAGTAGGCTAATCCCATGTGTGACCCGCATGACGTCTAAACCGGCCTCTGACTGGACTTCCGATATGAGTTAAGATATCCTCAAAGGTCGTATGGACTGATTAGCACTTAAGAGGATGGCTTATGACGGAGGTTGATATTTGATATCAGTAATGTATCTGACCCAAGTCACTCCAACCGCTAACCATGGCGTTCTTCAACCTGGTATTCCCGACACTGAAGAGCCACAAAACCCAACCCACACATTGGAATTATTTTGACCTTTGGAAAGATTAAGGACATGTGTAAACTGACCTCTTTAACTGGAGTTCTTTAAAAGGTCTTCCATACGCCCCTATTCCAAACGTCGATATATTACGCTGCTTAGATACTTCCATCTCTAGACTAAAGAAGACATCGTAAGTACTCAACTCATTATCAACATGGGCCAGTATATATCAAACTCCTCAAATGTACTTATTACTCGTATAAGGGTAGTGCAGTATCAACATGTTGGCTTGTTCTCCAATAGCTTTATAAATTCTTTCCTTTTTATATCTTCATTCACAGATGGAGGTGTCCAGACAGCATTGGGGCGTCTATGTTCTAGCTTTGTGTATTTACTTCGGAACCACAACAATGGCTATGAAGAAAGGTATTGTGGTTTCTTTTATGCGCCTTGATTAAATTATTATGCTAGATAGATTGGCGGCGTACATATATATCCAGGACCAATTGTTTGTTATAATATTTATAAGGCATAAACTCCAAACTAGCAAGAACCGACCTTTCGAATTTCCCCCGCAATATCCGAAACTATGTGTCACCCACTCCAGCAAAATTACCAAAAGTCAATTGGATATTTAAAAAGATATTTTAGCCACGTTTGATATATACTATACCATATTATCTCTAAACCTGACCAAGTTATAGCTATTTAAGTACGACGAAGATGGCCTTTGTACCAGATACAATTTGGAAAACGTTCCATCAATGTGTTGGAAATACAAACATTCTTCACATAAGCATACTTGTGCATTATAGTTTCGGTCCTTTCTGCGTTCGGTTTTGTATATTTATTATAATACGGGTCAAATTGAATATAGACAAGACTATTAGAATGTTATCATTATGTTACACTAACATCAATGTGAGGAATATACACGAGTTAACAAGTTATGTTGGGTTTCAAACTACAAAATTTTCTGAACAGGTATATGTTCTTATTAAGAAAGTGTTATTCCAAAATAACGAAAATACTGTCTTGAAATTGTTTGTACAGAGTATGTATGCTTGGTTTTTAGATTGTTCTTTAGCGGCAGATGTGGTGTTTGTTTTGGATGCTTCTGAAAGTATTTACGACGATGATTTTAGCATACAGCTGGACTTCGTCATCAATATAACCCGTGGGTTTTATTTGAATCAAACTGCCGGCGTAGTGGTAGGAGCAGTAGTGTATAGCTCCTCGATCGGAGATGTTATACCTTTAGACGGTTCCAAAACCCAGGCAGAGCTGGAGGTAGAAATTCGTAATTTCGTTCATTTAAAAGATGGTACTAGGACTGCGCTTGGTGTTGAATGGATGAGGAGGCTCTTTCAAGACGGAGGTAGGGAAGGTGTCCGGCGAATCGGAATAGTCATCACAGACGGGAGATCATTAAACAAAGATGCCACTCTGCTTCAATCTCAGTTGGCCCGTGATGAGAATATAACCATGATCACTGTTGGTGTTGGTATAGAAATAGACTTCACCGAGCTCCAGGGGATATCCAGTGGCCAGGAATTCCTGTTTCAAGTTGAAAATTATGAAAAGTTGGGCAACTTAGCTCTAAATATGACCACCACTGTCTGTCCAGGTAAATCTAGTTTACACTTAATATGACCACCACTGCTTGTTCAGGTAAATCTAGTTTTCACTAAATATGACCACCACTGTCTGTCCAGGTATATCTAGTTTTCACTAAATATGACCACCACTGTCTGTCCAGGTAAATCTAGTGTTCCCTAAATATGACCACCACTGTCTGTCCAGGTAAATCTAGTGTTCCCTAAATATGACCACCACTTTCTGTCCAGGTAAATCTAGTTTTCACTAAATATGACCACCACTGTCTGTCCGGGTAAATTTAGTTGACACTAAATATGACCACCACTGTCTGCCCAGGCAAATCTAGTTTGTATTAAATATAACCACCACTGCCTGTTCAGGTAAATCTAGTTTTCACTAAATATGACCACCACTGCCTGTTCAGGTAAATCTAGTTTTCACTAAATATGACCACCACTGTCTGTCTATGTAAATCTAGTTTGCACTAAATATGAACACCACTGTCTGCCCAGGTAAATTTAGTTTACACTAAATATGACCACCACTGTATGTCCAGGTAAATCTTGTTTTCATTAAATATGACCAACACAGTATGTCCAGGTAAATCTAGTTTTCACTAAATATGGCCACCATTGTCTATCCAGGTTAATCTAGTTTACACTAAATATGATCACCACTGTATGTCCAGGTAAATCTTGTTTTCACTAAATATGATCACCATTGTCTATCCAGGTAAATCTTGTTTTCACTAAATATGATTACCACTTTCTATCTCGGTAAATCTAGTTTTCACTAAATATGACCACCATTGTCTATCCAGGTAAATCTAGTTTACACTAAATATGATCACCACTGTCTGCCCAGGTAAATCTTCTTTTCATTAAATGTGATCACCGCTTTCTATCCAGGTAAATCTTGTTTTCACTAAATATGATCACCACTGTCTATACAGGTTAATCTTGTTTTCACTAAAAATGACCATTACTGCATGTCCAGGTAAATCTAATTTTCATTAAATACGTTAGGAAAGAAAGAAGGAGTTATCATTATTGTGACTTTTGTATCCAAAACTCAAAAGAAAAAAAAGAAATCAGAGAAAAATCAAATAAATGTTTTGAGAGGCCGGCGATATAACGGCGGAGCAATTTCCAACCTTCACCATGGGTTTAGATATGCGGGACATAACGGGCTAAGACGAAGGAATTAGCCCCATTCAATCTGCTGGGTTAATCGAGTTTTCACTAGAATTTGGAAATTAATTATATTTGTATTGTAAAAAAGAAATAATAAGCTTGGCTCCAATGTCATTCGAACTGGGGCTTGCTGGCTTCCTGGGCCAGCGCTCTAAACCGACCGAGCTAGTATTAACGGCTGACGGCAGAACGATCCATACCTCCCAGTACCTCCTTGTAAAGGTGGGGACGTTCACTACGGGGAGCACTGACACAGTCAGAAACCAGTCTGTGGTTGGTTTTTTTTTCTTCTTCCAGAAATTACCCCTAAATGTGTTTTTGGGTTTACTCCGAGAATCTGGTTCTAGCAAAAATATCATTTATTGTAGAAAAAGAATGTTTTGCTTGTCTCAACCATGAGACCTATGATAACTCGTTCTTCTGTCCGAGACAAAACATCCATAGAGCGGTAGAAAGCATTTGTCTGTAGTCCCTACTTTGACATTCTATACCAATGTGTTGATGAACATTGGATATAATTATCTCATCCATCAGCAAAAATAGGACGGATTAAACCACGAGTTTCCAAAGCATACCTTAACTAACTTTACATGTAAGTTGTACATAGCCCTGAATCAAACCCTATATATAGGTAAATATGTTTATCTTAGCCTAGATGACACACCACAAACACTGTTGTTTGTACAGCCACAGTTTACAGATTCGTTGATGAGCAACAACTTGAAGCAAAGGTATACATTAGTAAATTAGCAAACCATCTTCTGCAACATCATGCAACTTACAGGTAAAGAAATTAGAATTAAAGTTTTTAAAAAGTGCTTGTCAAGTGCTGGTATCTGAATTTTAACTTGTTTGTTTATTTGTCATTTTCAGATATTCCCGTTGAGGAAATCATACAAGGTACTGTTCCAAATTAGTTTCAAATTGTCTGATCTTTTTTACTTATTCATTTACCAGACCTCAACGCTTTATGCCTTACAGCAAGATAATGTACATTTGAAAGGCATTTAGAAACTGGTTTATGCTAAAGCTAATTGCGTGTTTTTCATTATTTATTTTTTTTGTAAGTTTACGCGATACTTTTTTGGTGCAGATTTTAGTAGCATTCTAATACTAACATGAATAGAAAATTAAGATGAATGGAAGAGAGAATACAAAGATTGGTGTTCAAAGTGGTGCGCAAGGGTATTTCACTTATATGACAACTGGATGTTTTCTCTGTCTTACAAAATACGATTGAAAACCGAGAGAAAACGTAATAAAAATCACCTCGTTTGATTCCTTCATTTACTTCGGTTCACTGACCGGCTAGACCCTGTGTTGTCCACCAAATTCTGATTGTTTGGTTGATTTGTGATGTACGCCGTGCTCAAGGTTATTTTAATTATTTGACGGTGGTGTATTCCAACAATAATTGACACCAGCACAACCACAAAATGTGAAGTGTTTTGAGACAATCAGTAAAACTTATTTTTCCTCCAGTGCTAAGTAAAGAGAGTATTGCTTCTCTCCAAACAAACTGTCCTTATACAGAGGAACAGATACCAGCCGTAAAACTCTCTACCCGTTCATGAGATGTGGACCCTGTACTAGGTCTTGCATGTTGCCATTATATGAAGAGATGTTTGGATAAAATAACTTCTTAAAATTGCAATACAAATTATTGCATGTTTATTCAGTTATTTCCAAATATTTTTTTTTATTCAGGTTGCAGAGGCGTGTCAGATGTTTTCTTTGTCATAGATGGTTCCGAATCAATTTTCGATGAAGATTTTGAGTTGGAGATTAACTTTGTAAAAGACCTAATAAGAGAATTGTACATTAATGGAACTGATGGTTTCATCGTTGGAAGCTTGGTTTACAGCAGCTCTATTTCATTCGAGCTACACATGCAACCGATTTTAAGTAAACACTTGTTGATACAGGCGCTTGGGTCTGCCTGGCGCATCAAAGCGGGAACTCAAACCGATCTGGGACTAAGACGCGCAAGGGAGATAATTCAGTTAGAAGGTCGTCCCGCTGTACGTCAGGTTGTGGTTGTAATCACTGACGGACGATCAAAGAATACTACAGCAACTGCCATAGAGGCGGAATTGTTGCGTGATGCTGGCGTGGAAATCATCGCTTTAGGCATTGGACCGCTAGTAGCCTCTCAAGAACTTTACAACATCGCGTCTAACCCAGAATATGTATTTTCCATTGAATCATTCAGTGATATGGCCAACTATTCGTCTAATATAACCGCACTTCTTTGTCCACAATCAGGTAAAAATTATTCTTTAACTATTTGCATGGTGATTATTGGTTAAGTCTATTGGTCAATACCAACTACACATATCCAAAATGAATGTGTACATTGAATTAGCATTACGCTCATTAACTATATGGCTATATTTATATATGTATACAAATAATTTGGCTTTTATTTGACCTGAACAGGGTAGCTTCGCAGGAAATGGCTACGGTCCCATCCTTTTGGGAGTTTTAGACTGGAAGTGATATTGTTGTATAAAATGTCCTGTCCGTTTAACTTGCTGCCAGATAAAAACACTTTGTCGTGAACCTACCAAAGTAGGTTTAAATCAGAAATGGATAACAGGTTATTTTAATTTGAAGTTTAACAGTGAACGCTGCTCTGGGAATCCTGGATAAACGGACATTGTTTGTGTACAACCGATGTTAGTGAGAGTAGTCTAGCTCAAGACAATTCGCCTTTTACAAAGATACAATCAGTATGGGTTTAGAAATAAACGAATGATGGGGAATATGTATCATGACATTTTGCGTCATTTTTTGTTAGCAATAATATATAAATTCGCCCATTAAAATGTAAAATAAAATAATAACACACAGATCTGTATGTATCGAAGTTAACTTAAATGTCTGTAGCACGTGCTGTTTGCCTGGTATGTTAATAATGAATACACTACTGATTTGTAGATTTGAATACGTAATTTAGGGTCCGTCCTGAATCAGTGGTGATATTAACAGTCGATTAAACATACATAAATCATAATAATCAACCTGGATGTCATTATTTTTCAGAAGCAATAGAGTCAACCACAGTCCTACCTACGCCCGCGGAGACAACACCCGATAACAGTAAGTCGTACATACAAAACATTATTTTCGTAATTTTGGGATTACACTTTCTTGGGTTGTGGGTTCGATTTTCGGACGGTTTCAACCTGCAAAATTTTCTGAACTACAATCTGTTCAACCTAAGAAAGTGTAATCTCAAAATAACGAAAATACTGTTAAACTTCACTTTCTAAAAGACACAAAAATTATTCATACACAAAATTCATATGTTCTAGCTAATTGGCATGATTTTTTTTTTGTATTCTCTAAATGTCGATCAATATTATACTTTACTTCCAGTTTCAGGTATCTTTTGTTTTGAATCAGTCCTTAAATCCTATTTTCATCTGACAAAACATGTTTTAAAAAACTGTTTGCATCAGTTGAAATGTTGTTTGGGATATTTGATAAATTCGTACAAAAATCGATTTGAAAAAGTGGAAATATGACGTGTTTGATTGGTCAGAAATTTAACGGCGTATATGCGTATGGGGACGAAATCAGGGAGCAATCCTCATATGGCTAGTCACAATTTAGATTTAACCCCCATAGAAAGCAGATCTTTAATTGCGTGATATCAAACTAGTAATTGAATTAGAATTGTTCGTTATAATTTTACTATTTTCCAACCTAAATTTTTTTAAAAGATTATAATTGTTTGGTTTCATACAGGTGCATGTGCTGGCTGTAGGATAGTAAACGGAGTCGGCTACAACCCTCATCCATATCAATGTGACTGGTATACCCAATGTTATCCAGCCGGGGAAGGGGAATTCAGATCTGTGTTTCGGCCATGTCCACCTGGTCTCTTCTGGCAACAGTCAGTTCTCACCTGTACCAGGCCGGCTGAGGTGAATTGCCCTTATGGTAAGAGTAATTTTATAGCGAAGTAAAGTAAATTCCCACACGGACCTAAATAACTTTTTATATCTTGCTTGACTCCATGATACATACAGCCGTGTATTATCTGGTGTTTTCTTTGATAAATGGTAAGAAGATCCTTCGTTAACTCATAAAACCCCGACCTGAATATACACATTTTGTTTGGCTAGGATAGTAACTTCCGACACCGAAATAAATAACTTTTTTCAAATCCTGCTTGGCTCCATGACACACATCCCTGTATTATCTGAGGGTTGATACGTAAATCTTTCGTTAACCACAGAAGCCCGAACTAATTGAATGCAATTTTAGTTGGCCATGATGTCAGATCTTAATTTGGACAAACAAGACACAGGATGTTTTTTGACCTCATTTGAATCCGATTTCGTTCTTTGGTCTCCGGTGTTTTGAACACAAACCTTGAAAACAACTTCACATATCAACTTCAAACGTTGAATAGTGCCTTACAGAATACTATTATATATATATAGCACTACGGATAAGATTAAATTTCAACAAATTCTGTCACATATTATGGCTGTCATCGCGTAATTGTCCAATATTCCCTCAAGTCTCGCGCGAACAAGGTCCTCCTCACGCGACTCTCCACAAGTGCCTACTACCATCATAGCTATACATTTCAAAAAGCATGTGGCATGCATGTGGTAAGGGTATCATTGAGCTGTTTTTGTTTGTTTTTAAAAATATATCCAACATTTAGTAGAGAACAAAACCCAAATGACCTGTCCACACTTGTATAATTTAAATATTTATTGTGAATAACATAATTAAAAATATAACGCAATACAGAAACTTGTCCACAAACCAAAGTTGGAAAAGGTGACTTGATACGGATTTTAAGCACTTTCAAATCAGAAAGAGGCTTCGTCAAAGTCCAGGTACCTTTCCAGTTTGTGTCGATTCAAATCATCTTGTCCTCAGTCTATAGACAGGTCAGTAAACCCCAATCAAACAAACAAAGAATCATTCTAAAGACAGTTTGTTTGGAGTTTTGCTATGCTCTCTTTACTGGACACGTGAGGACAATTTATTTCTCAAAAACATCAAAACACTCAACATTTTACGGTTCTGCTTGTGGAATTCACTGTCGCCATACATGTGAAATAATCATAAGCACGGTACATTGCACCCATTAATCAATCATTCAATCAATCAATCAATCAATCAATCAATCGAGCAATACATAATAAACGATCGATCGAAGGATCAATCCTTCAATCAATCAATAAATCAATTAATTGAATCAATCAATCAATCAATCAACTAATCCAACCATATATTTATTCTTCGTCATCTTTCTTGCTGAAATTAAATTGCTGATTATTTAGCATGACTGTGTTCTGAAAATGATGTCCTTCGCAAAGAGAAACATAAGACAGTAATTGATTCTTATAGCCTTGCAATGCTGTCCTTTGCCAAAGACTTTAACACGACTGAATGCTGGTTTATCGGTAAAACACAACAAAAAGGTTATCTGAGAAACTGTACACTCTAACGGCTAATTAGTCCCTCAAGAATAATATACTTTATATTGTTCCAGGGAAATGGCAAAGTCAGCAATCGAGAGTACTTAAATACTACACTGACAAGGCAGATTTTTTATTATCATCTGGAAGTAGGCCTACTTCGCGTTTAACTATATTATGTTAAGGTTTTAAAAAAAAAAAAAAAAAAAAAATATTATGTTAAGGTCTACCCAAAACCCAGATTGATCACACACTCTTTGAAAAATATGGCTCTAATGGAACCATTTTTAAGTTCTTCAGTCACGGCTCTGGTGGAACCCTTTAAGGTTCTGTATGTAACCCTCGCCGCAACAGTTCCATGTATTTGTCCCTATCTTATTATGCTTAAGAACCGTTTTTGTCATAATTGTCGTAATCATCTTCTTTTAAGAACCTTAAAGGAACCATTATTTGTAGACAGCAAAGCAGAACCGGGGATTTCACCTCTTAATGCCTTGTATTTGTATTATGTATATAGATTTGTGTAACTCCACATCACCGGATGTAGATAGTGTACCATACCCCGAGTCATGCCGAGCTTATTGGGAATGTCAGAATGGTCGTACAGTAGGGGCAAGTTGTTGTGGGAGATTTCAACGGTTTCTAGATGGACCTGGCTGTTTGGGAGACTTTTTGTGTGACGAGGCATGTCCTTTGGACCATACTATACCAGCACCAACAAGTATGAATTCTCTTTTCCCCTTTTCATCGTATCACATAAGCTTATGTTGAAGACTGTTTTATATGATCACCTGTAAAGTGCAATGTAAATTACGTAGCTCTTTGATTTGAAAACTAATATTGGGGCTCTACATGGAATCCAAGGAAATACATCCGCGGACAATTAACTGAAGAATTAACTACATGTATTACTAAAAAGGGTTGGATTAGTCCACATTCCCAATGATGTAAGATATAAATGCTTTTGTTCCGAAATAAAAAAAGTAAAATAAAAAGAAATGATGTCTTTGAAATATCTGTTTCCGATTGTTTTAATTTAGCTTGTCATCTGGAAGAACACGAAACGGACCCCCAAAAGTATTACATGTTTGAATGGGGTCTCCGAAGGGAGTCAAGCTGTGCTTCTGGTACAGTTTTTTCAGTTGCGATTTGTGGATGTGATTTTGGAGACGCAAATGCTGGTAAGTATCGTTCGAGTCTGAAACTGTGCATTCATGTAAACCTTATACCTCAACCAGGTCTATATCTTCGCTAACCAAGGGGCTAACAGAGTAATTGCATGTTTTGAATATATCCAAACATTACGGGGAGAACAAAAACCACAACTACAATTGCGAATCACAGCAGGCAGTACTAGGAAAGCTACATAACTACAGAAGCGAGGCGTCGATGGAGTTGGTTTTGCTTAAAAATGGGATGTCATATGCTACCGCCTTCTATCGGCCATATCATTAGATTAGCGGATGGATGGAGAGAGCGATGCAGAACGAAGGCGCGACACAAAGTTGACCTGTTGTTGTAGGGTTTTTTTTGCTTGCGCCCTGTGATTATCTTGTCTTTCTTCGTTACCAAGAAAAGTGTCATTCTGAAAAACGTTATTGAGTATAGAAGTTCGCGGACGTGACTTAGTGGTAGCGTGTTCGCTTACTAAACTAAACCTGCTTCGATGTACCGTTCGCAGGATCGAGTCCGCCTGTCGACCATCAGGTTTATGAGCGAGCCGAATGTTGTGGCTCCGGCAATCACGGGTATGGTTTTTACGAGGTTTCCTCCTGGTTTTCCAACGTAATATGGCTAGGTGCAGTGTGACAATCCGTCGTCATATAAGTGAAATACTCTAGAGTACGACGTTAAACCCCAATCAATCAAACAAACAATCTTGAGTATAGAAATCCGAAATATACATAAAGAGGACGCTCTTACTTGATTGCTTCACATATCTAGTTCTATTTGGATTAGCCATTTTGTGATGTATTATTATAGTTAATCGTTATATGCAATCGTTCTTTATTGTATTTGTGATACAGATCAAGTATGCCAACCAGACTTGTATCTTCCCTTTGACGACTTTGTTGACCACGCAAGAGGAAGTTGGGTCAACAATCAAGGAGCGGAAATCCGCTTCGTCGATGGGGCAGTAGGAGGCCAGGCAGCTTATTTCGATGGCAGTTCACGGGTGCTGGTCCCTAGGTTTGCCAGTCACGACTTCAGGAGCAATGTCCTGATAAAACTCCGATACCTTAGGGATGGGGACTGGTCTGGGGGACGTCAAGAAGCTCTGGTTACGAACGCAGAATGTCAGAACACTCCTTCTATTGCCGTATTCTTGGACAGGGAGGCACAAGCAGAAGGCGGACTTCTGAGAACAGCGGAAAATGAATTAACCTCTCAAACCTTCAGCACCGTAAGTCTCTATATCATATTCCGCCACAAATTCATCACGTGATTATATGGTAAACCCTAATATCAGACTCGGAATTCCATGTATATTAACATTTGCATTAACCAATCAGGAAAGGTTATTCACAAAAACAATATCGACCATAATTGGAACACTGTATTAAAAAAAAGTTATAAAATGTCCCCAGCATAAAGTGTTGGTTTTGGTTTGTTTGAGTGAGTCCAGTGGGACCTTCACCTGGTGATATTAAGCTTTTGTTGACGCCAAGAAAACTAGTACAACAACCACTCTACTCATCACAATGTAAAATTAGACTGTGACCCTGTTAGTGGCTAGATAAATAACAAGCTGGTCTAATGGTGGTCCCTGTCAGTTATTAGTGTGTTTTGTATACCATAGTGGTAGGGAACACAATATCACAGCTTGAAAAATGACTTTCTTGATATAGATCAGCGGATGGAAAGAGGTGTCCTACAGCTACGACGGTGAATACCTGGTGCTCTCAACCAATGAGGAGGCAGATGGACTAACCGCTCAAGGTGGGTTATTAATAAATAGCGTTAATTAATCTGCGCTGACCCAGTCTAATTAGTACGTATAATCACTTATATCCAGTCCTTAATGTGCCTTTTCTTACAGTCAGTATAATGGCTTTGGAGACGTTATCAGTTTTATTCGCTTCCGTTTTATTCTTAATTGCTTTGTTTTATTCTTAATTGCTTTGTTTTCTTACTTTTTTTTTCTCTCTCAAAACAATGATTTAGTGTCCACTGCTAGCTTCTTTATGCTGGTAGATACAGTTGCTGGGGTGTAATAACAAACACATAAAGATTAATCACCACTGCGTATTTCAGTTCACCAGCTGCGTTTTTGCTCAGATCCTAGAACCGTTTTTTGCTCATCATAATGGCTTGGTGACGT
>JAVFBW010184561.1:0-10537 GCA_034783835.1 Mopalia ciliata
TGTTACAAATATTTTGTCAGACATTTTTCCAATTTTGTCCTGCAGGTCACTGAACACCTTGTTAAATTCGTTGAACTTTACAGGACAATCTAAATTTTTACCGGAAATGTCCTGCAAATGTATACATATTTCCACCCCTGGTATATACAATTTAAAAAAATTATTTAATTTTTGTTTTTTTGCAGTGACAATGGATAGTGTGACAGATTCTTCGATTCTGGAAAATGCCACCTATATTGAGGCTATTAATTACTTCTGTGAGATAACACTAGACAAGGAGTTGGAGAAGATGAGGAGGGGACCCATACCCCCCATCAGTGAAGACAACTCTACACAGACCAAAAACACGGTCCTTGTTCTACCCAAGATTAAACAGTAAGATTTGTACAATGCATAGTTATTGTTTCGTGAATTCATTTGGTTATTTATTGGTTACATGGGTAGAGATATGAGATTGGTAGAAGTAAATCATGTGCTATGCACGTACACCCAGCTCTCTGGCAACTGTTTCAAACTAATTTATATCAACTTGTTCACTAAGCAATGGAGGATGATTGGAATACTTGACAATGATAGCCAATAAGTCGCATTTGTAGAGTGTTGTCTTTATCACTAGTTTAGACCGATCAGTGGGGTATGGTACTGTTATATAAGGAAGCTATTGCTTTTGTTGGCGTTAAATGCTTTTAAGTTGATCAGACATAATTGATGGATCCTAAGTTGAATTGGACTTGACTTTAATCCAAAGTGTTCAATGTTTCTTGTTGCTACAACTACAAACATTCAGTTTCATATTGGAGGTTTGATCGACCGCCAGGTTACAAGAATATACCACTGTCATCAGAGTTAAATAACCTGGGATATGCCTCAATTTGCTAAAATACAGTAAATGGTCTTTTTTTTATGACACCAAAATAGTAACTAATACTTTTTATTAAAAAAAAACATTGAAATTTAATAATTGAATAAATAAAAATTGAATCAGTCTTATTTGTTGAATCAGTTTCCAACACAAATGTTTTTAATGTGACCGAACATGTAGCTTTTTATTAAAGCTCTGATTCTTTATCTTGTTTTCCAGTCGCCCTGCCTTGGTTCGTCTTGGAGAATCACACACAAGCTTTTGTCGCCCTAAAAGAGAACCACAATATTCTGGTGAGTGAAAAAAAAATATACTGAAAGTTTGTTAACCATTTTTATTATTCCGTGTTATATTTATTTCTGTGTAGCACACCCCTTGGGCCCTTGGCCGTGGCTTCGTGGATAGCTAGTGCTCTTACTAATCCTGCTACGATGTATCATTCACAGGATCAAGACAGTCTGTCAACCGTCAAGTATATGAGTGAATCACATGATGGGACTCTGTGTCATGGGCAAATACAGATTTCTTCCTGGTTTAATATTGTAATTAGACAAAGAACTGCAGGAAATAGACAATCTGTCATCTTATAAGTGAAATATCCTTGAGTACAAAGTCAAACCCCAATCAAACAACAAACAGTGTTTTCAAACCCCTGTTTACCCAAATGAGTATCATGATTTGTAATATAAAAAAGCTAAAATTCCACAAGTATCAAGATTTATGATTTGTACATTATTGCCCTTGACTTTAAAACCTTGTGAACACTGTCCAGAGCATACTTCCTTATGGAATTGAATGAAACTTGTTGGACACTTGTTGGCCTGGGGCTGTCAGAGGTGCAGCAGGAAGCAGATCTTTTTTGTGATATATTTGTATTGCGTTTCCTGATCATGTCTTTAGTTGCTAGTGTCATAGTTGGTGGTTTCCTTCACACGCTCTTAGCAGTGAAGTAACATTAAGTCTGGCATTATAATCTGTTGCCTCTAACAACTCTTAAAAACATATTTTTTTATTTGTTTTTTGTGTTTGAATTTCAGATTTCCACCCTGCCTTGTTGAATCCTGGTCATGGGCAGATAACTGCGTTTCCACCTAATATAAACCTTCCTCTGAAGACCCTGTACCTGAATCCATTCCCCAGCGCTCTGGATGAGTACGATATGAGATTCCAAGAACCAGTCCTCATCACCTTGAAATCATCACAGAAATACTTTATACCTGACCAATCTTACTGTACATTAACATTACCGCCGGTCAGTTAAACTAACTGATCATACAATATCTTCATGACTGTAACTTGGATTCCAGAAAACTGGTTTATACTGGACTTGAACTTTCTTAATACATTTTGATAATTTACACCTCTTTTAACTTTGACGTAGAGTATTCCCATCGTCTTACTCTCTTTATTTAATGATTAATTGCCGAAAAATGAAGCGAAGAAACATCATGAATTTCTATTCAGTAAAATTGTATTCTGTATCATTCCTCACACCAAATGTTATGTAATTGTATATTCCCCTCGAGAAATCATTGTAATTTTGGCAAAATTATCGTTATCTTATTGTTATCTATGTATAGTAACCAGTCAATATAATTTGGACAATTTTATCATTCCTTAATTAAGAATTTTTTTAACGCAACATCACTCACCTTTTAAACACTTTAATGACAGTCCATGTTTTAATGTTGTTGGTTATTAAATTAAATATTTACAGTTTAACATTACATGTGAATTTCCCAGAGAGTGATGATCAATATTTTATGCATTTGTTCATTAAAATATTTTATTATACTATTTATTACACTAAAATTGTGTGTGTTTTTAAAAATATCATATAGGCTTATTTATTTTTTGTTATTTATATATGAAAACTGTTAATGCTGTGATATTTTGTGATGTGGTACCAGCTGCTGATATTTATTATATATTGTAAAGAAATATTGACAATACAAAGACTTGCCATCACTATGAATCAGTGTTTTGTGTCGTTTTATTATGGGTGTCTCGTTTCTCTAATGGTGTGGTATTTTTGTATTGCACACAGAAGTGGCCCACGGCCGTGGCTTAGTGGTAGCGAGTGCGCTTCCTAAAATGAAACTGCTTCGATTTACCATTCACCTGATGGCCCTGTAGACCATCAGGTAAATGAGCACGCCACATTTTGTGGCTCCGGAAATCGCAGGGAGTGGTTTTTATGAGGTTTCCTCTCGGTTTTCCACTGTAATAAGGCTGTGTACAGTGTGAAGTGGACAATCCGTCATAATATAAGTGAAATACCCTTGATTACGGCGTTAAAACACCAATCAATCAATCATGCACACTGAAGTATGGTTAGATACAAACATGCATACAATAAATGCAGAGTATCTGTGTAATGTGACCTTCTGACTATTAATGAGTATATAACTATAGCAATCCTGCTGTCTTTCATTGCACTGGGGCAACTTTTATTTTCCAACATAGCAAGGAATTTATATTTTATCATTGTGTCAATATTTGCTTTCTATGCTTGGATTATACCAGCTAAATATAAGTGAACAACAATCATTTAATCACCACATGTGTAGGTGAGCCATAACAAACAGTGATTAGTATCCATTGAAAAGATGTCATTTTGCAGATACAAAGAAACACTTCACTCCTTTTCTTTTTAATATGAATGTAAAGCTGATCCCTATGTATACGTTCCAGACACGTGATAAATAGATAATTATATCCTAAGTCTAGAGTAAAAAAGCATGTGGTTGGTGGGAGCTTCCTGTGCTATCTGAGCTAAAGAAGAACAGGAAGCTGATATGTTTGTGAAGTCTTTTATTGTACTGTGAATGTCCTGTGATGTTTTTGATTGTTGTTGGTGGTGTCAGGGTGATTTCCTTCACTCCTTGGGCTGGCACACCGTCATGTGAGTGAAATAACCTTAAGTACGGCGATACCCCCAATCAATCAAATAGAGTAATAAATATGTAAGTGTCTTTTGTGGCTTAATTATTTAGGTTACGGTGTTCAAACAGCAGATTATATTTCATTTGAATTAACTTTGATATATAAGACTCGTAGGGCATTATGGTGATACTGTCATATATTTCAGTTCATTTTTATTAAGCACATTATCGACAGTCCTGTAACAAATACAAACATATGTGCATATAAATTGTGGTGGAGATAAATCCATGTGTCTAGATAAGGCTACATGATATGATAGATAATCAGAGATACAGAACTCTGCATCTTATACTTGTGATGCTTATTATATCTTGAAAAAATAATTATTAAAAAAAAAAACAAAAAAAAAGGCATCCTATCGCTTTATAATTTAATATTTGACAAATATTTGAACATCCCAAAAAGAATAAGGGCCCTATTCTAAGGTACATATATGTTGAACAGTACTAGGATGATAAAACTAAATTGTTCTACAGTGCATAAACATACACGTAGGCTAGTCCTGATATAACTGAGAATTCATATATGCATATAGCCTCGTTAGACCTTCATTGTGCCCCATTCCTATAAAGCATGTTTTTTTTTTCTATCTAAACTTAATAATAAAGACACAGCTGGCAAAAAGGTTGTAAAAGGTTTTTGGTGCTGAACTTTCCAACAATAATAATATACAAGTCCACTGCCCTAAGACCCTTTTAAATACATATTTACTTTTATATTATTTTCTTTTGATATAGACTTAAATGACGACGTCTTACCTTCCCCATTTCCTTGTGGCCATGTTATATATGTCAGGTATCTATACCTGAAACATGACATGTAACAAGGCAAGACGTCATTTAAGGCTGCCGCTATGATATATGTGATAAAGGCCTATCTTTAAGTTTTTCTTTTAAATTGAATACTGCTTTTTACTTCTATTTAGCATGCTGTTGAAATGAAAAGCTTTACACCACCGTCCTATTCTAGTAGTAATCTAGTCCCTAGGTCAAGGATTCATGAATCCGTTAGACTTACATTTTACTGTTCTGACACTTATACCGTACCGGTATGTACCAGTATCTATTGGCTTTATCGTATATAAGGTACGCATTCGCATCTATTACGTATGATGTTATACCTGGAAGTATATTGTAATTCATCCAAGGTAAATCAGTAAATCAATCAACCAATCAACCAACCAAAAGTTTTTAATTTAGTTTTAATTTGATTTTATTATTGATTTGTTTATTGGTAGGGCCTATGTATGTTGGTAAACAAAAAATACACTCAGTCGAAGGCCTATCCAGGGATTATCCAAGGCCTATCGTTATCAATAGTTACTAACTGAAATACCCATATGTTTGTTGTTTTTGTCTTTTTGTTATAAAATTGTCCTTGAATTTTTATGGATTTAAAAAATGAAATAAAAGAAAAACATTGGAATCAGCAAGTTTGACAGAATAAGTAACCTTTGATAACCTTTCTATGATGTGATGTCTACCAATCGAATATCGACAAATCGACTGTATACAGTCACGTGGATGACGTCACTGCGGTTTTGTGGATGTGGAGCAACAAACATTTCGTTAATTTGCAGTCGTAAACAAGAAGGAAGAAGTGCTTGCACAAGTGTGCACATAATTATTTTTATCAAGATTTGTTACTAACGACAAGATAAGGCAGTAATTGTGGTGTTACCATCTATACTTCGTTTCCGAACTTTACCATTTTCCAGTCGACGAATGTCAACGGAGTGACATTTATAACTGTACTGCAACAACAACAACGTACATCCGTGTTGCAAAAGGGAACCGAAGTGGACTATTACGGCCAATGACCGTTGGATTTGACATTTTCTCCCTTATATAGGGTGCTGTTGTTTCTTTGCGGTTTGTTACCGTTATTTGGTCTGAAAAATTAGTTCACTTATTGTTTTGACCTGGATCTTTGGACTTGCATCATCAGACAGTAAAAAGGTTGACCTATTTAAGTTTGTCAGACGTGTATCATTGTACTTGCTCTTCGTTGTACACGACTTGAACACTTGTTACCCTGAGATATTGCTGTGTTACATATAAGTGTCAGATTGCCGAACACTATGGACTTTTCACCCAGTAATCCAGTGACATTGGTTGTGAAAGCACCAAATCAACAAATAGCTGACCAAACAATTGAATGTGCTTTAGGATGGACTGTAAAAAAATTGAAGGAACATTTGTCCTCTGTTTATCCAAGTAAACCTGTAAGTAATAGCTATACGGCTGAAACAAAGCTGTATAGCTGTCACACAAAACATTTTTCATTCTAACACATTAGTTTTGTGTTATACATGTACATAAATACCTTACAAGATATATACGATAGCAGACTTTGTATAAGTAAAATTGTAAGCTATTTTGTTTTATTTTCACTGCAGAATTAATACTATAAACGTGCACATATTTCCAGCTTAGCACATGTTAAACACCTATCTATCAATTACATATTTTTTGTTTTTATTTTGTAGAGGGAAAAGGAGCAGAAACTGATATATTCTGGAAAATTACTTCAGGATCATTTGATGTTAAGAGATGTGTTGCGACAGGTTAGTACCAAAATTAATTTAATATAACCATCTAAATAATCCTGTAAGCTAACCTGTAGCAGGTACATTGTATATAATGAATTAGTCAAATGGTCAAATGGTGAGGAGAAGATTCCTCCTCACCATTGCCTCAAATGTTATAGCACTTACTAGTCAAATTGCCCAAATTAAAAGGTTTTAGCAAATTATTGAGTGACAGATGTCCTGTAATGAGGACATGATGTTATTCATAGATTGGAACTTACTCGTGGACTGGAACAATGACTGCTTACTCCTAGATTAAATTAATAATTTTAATATAATCCTTATAAAAAATGTTTAGAAAACAATAATAATGTGATACTCGGTATAGAAAACAACCATTTGGAAGCTGGAGAATTTTTCTTGAAACCCCTCTGAAAACAACTAGAGGTTGTTAGATTGGATTTTAATCAGATAGATGAGGTGGTCTAATCCATGGGCTATCTAGACAATGTCTATAATATTTATAAAAAAAAATAAAATAATTTCAAAGTTAAAAGTGGTACATATACATGTAGGACTATCCGCAAAGGCAACAACAACACCAAAAAAACAACATTTTTTCTGTTTAACATCCATTCTGCATGTCGTCCTGTCTCACATAGCGTTATCCTAAACAAGCCTGGAATTTTCTTAAATTTCCCACGAATGAGTCGAGTTGCTTTACAATTTCCCGCTGGTGTACTGAACACACATTAGCCTAGCATAAAGAGTCAAGCGTACGCATTTGTAACGTAGTTCATTCATATGCTAGATATGGATTGAAGCACACAGAGGATATTTGCAATTATACAAGTTTAAACCAATCTAATGAAGCAAAAACGGTCTCTCTGAGGTCCGTGCTTGGCAATTTGAACCAATGAAATCTTTTTTAGTTATTCTATGAGGTGCTTAAAATCAAGAAACGAAAAACTGGCTAAAATTGACAAATCAGATTTTACCAGATTGACCATATAATGTTAGTATGGGCCAACAGCTGCAATTTCCAGACAAAAAATAAAAAAATTGCCATAAAATTGATAAAGTAATAGATTTCCCTCTTAATCCCATAGGGCAAATTTTTTTATTGAGTAGACAAATTATTTTTCAAAATTTCTCAAATTAGACCTGGATTTTCACTTTCACTATGGCTGAATGGTTACATAATTTGACAGGCGTGGCTGTATGTATTGACAACTTTCACTGGTTTAAGAATTTCATTCCACAGTATTCAGTAAAAAAAAAATCCCAACAATTCTATTACAGTAGTTTTATTGACAAAAAGGTGGATTTTGTCATGTTATTGTCTTTGAGTGATTTTCTTAAAAACAAACCCACATTATTTTTTAGATTCTTTTCCTGAAATGACAATAAGATCAATAGATAATAAAACCCAGTTCTGAATGTGATGTGTCAAATGTGTGTGCATTTTAAATTCTTCTCTGTATTGCATTGATAGGCTTTAATTGTACTGTTTCAATGATGTGAAAATGTCCAGCTGTTGAAGTATGTATGTTTATGTACAGAAGGAATGGCCCTAGGTGTTTATATTAAACATCTGTACAAATTTCCACATACATGGAAAATGGTTACAGCTGTAATGAGTACTAAATTATCAGTTCAGTGTATTAAGCTTAAGATTATTCACTGATAATGATATTGACACTTGCAGGTGTATGTTAAGTATACAACTTCATATTAAATTGTCATTTAATATGGAAAAGTATACCTATTTTTCTTTTCTTCCATAGATTTTCAAGTTGATGTTGTAAGTGTTTTAACTCTTATTGGTTTTCTTTCAGTATGGAGAAGAAACTCAACATACACTTCATTTAGTCTGTTCTTCATCAAACGACCGCCCAAAAATGAACACAGAAAGACAAAATCTGGTAAGTTCAATTTTTTTAATGATCATCATGATTGCACCAAAAGTCTCCACTAAGAGGAACTCTCTATTGCTTGAGTTTAAAAGTTAAGAAAAATTCAGACTATGTTTCCAGACATTGTACTTAAGACGCTTTGTTTGGAGCGTAGGAATGGTGTCGTTATGCAGTACTGGAGGAAAAATAGTCCAAAAAACATAGTAAAACATGTCAAATTTCCTATTGTCAATTACTGTAGGAATGCATAGCTGACATACATATGAAGTACCCTAAACTATGGCATTAAATACCAATCAATCCAGGACATTTTAGTGATGTGCCCATTCTTACACACATCTTATTTTTTGACAGCTGTTGCAATACCGTTAATCACCTTTAATTACGACCGAGAGTATTTCACGTAATATTCGACCGAATCCAGTTGGGGGCATATATCAAATGCAATGGCTATTAACCTCCTAATGATTCGCTAATCACTCCCACTCACATACAACAACTCCCGGTAATCGCTCAGCATGACTTTGTCTCATCTGACCTGGGTATTGTACAAGCTCAATCTCTACAGCGAAAAACACAATCAAACTAGCCAAAGAAATAAAAAGAAATGCGCTTACCATTCAATTTTGGTTTTTGTTTTACGGTAGGGGCCTCTAGGCTTAACACTGGGAAATTAAGGCGATGTAATTTCAATCAAAACTTTCTTTGCTTTCATATTGGCCTTAAGTCACAAAAAGTGGCATAAATTTTTTAAAAAACTTTAGAGACGTGATTTACAATGCACTTTAAACTGATCAATCCGATCAAAACAGTTTGTTAATATTTAGGCTGACTGTTGATATATTTCTGCTCTTAATCTTGGCCATATTCTTGCGGCATGCACATGGTTATAAAGTGTGCTGTTATTGATTGAGAATTTGGGTTAGTCCATTGTGTAGAGTCGGTGGAATAGGCCGAATTGAGTCTTTTTCCTTACAAGCTGGTTCATTAAATATTTGTTCACCATTCAGGGCCCAAAATACCGCTGGCCAACTCGTCGCAGCACTTGCGAGGGGACTTTTCAAAGCCAGGCCAAACTGGCGATTGAATTATTATGATCACTGGCCAAAAAGTGTAACCCATGGAAAATGAAGCAAAATAAAGTGGTTGTGGGCTTAAATATGCGAGAGATAATACAGAAAATTGCAATAATACCAACCCCCCAAAAATTGATGTGGTGTGCACGCCTCGTGTATCTGTTGATTTGGGAACTATTGTTTATGTGTGTGAAATAAAATCCTTGAGTGGAGCATTAAACATCAACAAAAAAAAAAATAAAATGCAATTCAATTGACTACTACAATAGCTAACATGAGAACGGCTGGCAAGGCGTGTCTGAAATTGGCTACCGGTACATGTATGTTGCCGATAAACTGTATATATTGACTACATCATACATATTTGTATACACATAATATGAGTTGAAACAAGGGCCAAGCCTGTACAGTCTTATGTTGGAAGCATTTACATTTCTGTTTCGATCATAGGATGACTTACAAAAGGAAATGTCAACAATATTCTTTCGATGTTCAATTTGTGAAATTTGACCGGAAATACCAGTCCGTGTACAATTAGCCTATAGCTATAAAGGCCTACATACTAATCCATTTCCAAAAATGTGAATAAATAAATAAAAAGAAACCATCATTCACGTTTCAGTTTTCAAATATTGTGTTTTAACCTTTCAATGTCCGCTAATTCCTTGGATCCTTAGAGTTATACAGTCAATAAGAAAATGTGGAAATGAATGTGAGGGCGTACACTGGACAGGTTTTGAGCAAAATAATTTTTTAATAAACAAGTACACTCTATTTTTAGCTATCTTTTTGTTGTTTAATTAAAAGTAAAGTGACAAACCAGATTGTTTTCCCTAACTTGTACAGAAATGTCAATGTACAGTAAACAGTAAGATTAGTCTGCATAGCAGGGAGGCTTTCTTTCTCATCTGCCGCATTTGTCGGGACCATGTGAACCCCCGTGGTGAGGGCTTCATTGTTCAATTCAGAAAGTATCTCTTTTCCAAATGTCCGCACAGTACCCCACCTATTCAGCTCTGTGAGGTACAGTGTGTGATGATTTAAACAAAGTTACGCTTTGTTTGTCACTTAAAAGCAACTATTACTCAGAATGTCAAATTAAACGGTCATCACCGATGCGCTGCCCATCAATATAAATTGTTATTGAAGTTCCATGATAGACAACCTGTCATTAGCCCATCACTATAATACGTAAGTAAAATTTACA
>JAVFBW010184572.1:0-10537 GCA_034783835.1 Mopalia ciliata
TACAAGGCCGTGTTATTTCACTCATATGACAACCGTATGAGCCTACTACAAGGCCGTTTTCAAGGGTCTTTCACTCATATGGCGCCATATGGGCCTACTACAAGGCCGTGTTATTTCACTCATATGACAACCGTATGAGCCTACTACAAGGCCGTTTTCAAGGGTCTTTCACTCAAATGGCGCCATATGGGCCTACTACAAGGCCGTGTTATTTCACTCATTTGACGGCCGCATGGGCCTACTACAAGGGCGTGTTTTAGGGTATTTCACACGATGACGGCAGTGTGGGCTTACTACAAGGCCTTGGTTAACGGTATTGCACTCATATGAAATATTTTGGCCCAGCTGAGACAGTATATCTGTGTTTGAAACATACTACTATATTAGCACGTGGGCTGAACATTAAGTATGTTGTAACTTCATCTAACTGTAAGATTGGTGCCCAAACTGCATTAATTCGTGACTATTGTTAACGAATGGCAAATTCGAAGAAAAATATGGCTATTATGTATTAATGAAAATCAAGAAATGTTAACTCACTTCTGAAAGCGTTTGATCGCCGTACGAGATAACTTCCCTTACCGGTACTTCACTGTGACGAGACCAGCTTTTGTGGTCACCAATATACTCTAACGCTTTCGGATTGTCCAATTACACCTTATAGAGTCAATAGTTTTTTGCAATAATTTTGTTGGACTTTTTGTAGGTTAAATATCTCAATATTTTGCCAACACTGAAATCGTGGCTCGAACAAATTAGCTATTTAGTCCATGTACTTTTAAAGACTATATGTCAATCGAGTCAAACTGGTTTAAAGAATTAAAAGCTTATATTGTAAACATTTATCACTCTGACATTTGACAGGTATCGGAATCCGTCGAATATCTTATATGCATGCAGGTTTGATATGAATATATCAACGGAGATACTCACCGATTTGTCCCTTTTACAACCATGAAGTTCGTCTATATACCATCCCAAGCAAATTCTACCCGGGTCTGTATTTGGTGATATCATTACTGGTTAT
Source organism: Mopalia ciliata (assembly GCA_034783835.1). Classification (NCBI taxonomy): domain Eukaryota; kingdom Metazoa; phylum Mollusca; class Polyplacophora; order Chitonida; family Mopaliidae; genus Mopalia; species Mopalia ciliata. The sequence goes on from JAVFBW010184572.1 coordinate 1,028, forward strand.
GACAACAATGATCATCACTGGTACGTTCAATGTAATTTGTAATTACTATCAAAACAAAACATATGGACGTGATGAATGCAACGTAATTATAGAAAAGGTAAAGAAGCTCGTCTTGCTCGATGAACAAAAACAATTTTGTAACTTAATATGTTTAGCATGCTTCCATGCACAAGGAATCTTGGCTTCATTTAAGCTTTTTATTAAAAACAAAAATATTAAAATGAGACTACGTATAGGTATCGCCTGTATTGTGCTTTCAAAATAGGATTGTGATTGTAATTAGAAATACCACCTCGTTTACATTTTAAAAGATGTGTTTTTGAATTAAATAAATATTGTTTCAATGTCTAAAACATAGTCAAATGCAGTTAAAAACTTTTTAATACTGCAGTTTTACGCCGTGGGCTACCTGCGTTAGTTGACTCATTTAACGACCTGTCGGCCTTTGCAATAGCTGAAGGAAAGCAGTATCGACATCACTGGCAAAACTCAACGACAAGACAGGACAACAGAGAGACGCGACTACAATGACGCTGCATCAGGTAGGATTAAAGGTGGCCTTATCTCTGAGAGCACGGGGCCTTTTCTGACTTCATACCCAGTCATATGGTCAAAGCTGGAATTCGGAATCTGTATACATTAGGATGTCTTATTGTTTATCTTTACGCACCTTTCTGAAATCAAACAATATTTCTTCTCTATGACTCCATACTACACATTCATATCGACGGCGAAACTAGTAGATGTCTCACTAGAATGCAAAAATCATGGTTTTAGGCATTGTGTGACAGAAACTCATGATATGGAATATCGGTTAAGATTATAGACACATCTAAGAAGGTACATGAGCGATGGTGAGTATATTTGAGGCCTCGATGTAAGCTCAACCCGACTTTTAATTAAAGACAACGGCTGACACAAACTGATCTCAAACTATTTATCAAGTAAACTAGTTCCAGCAAAAGCAAATGATCGTCGCCATCATCACATACACTTTTTTTAATTTTCCAATTGACTGAAAAACATAGTTCACATTGTCTCGAGTTTCTTTGTTTTGGGTACAAGTTATAATATATTCCTAAAATGAATATGGTACATGTTTTTTGAAGCCCTATGGAATTTGATAGATTTACATAAGTTTGAAAGATACAGGGCATACGCATTTGATTAAAACCGGAAGCGGGCTTACCTCCATGCATTACGTACAGCCTGCTTGGTCATAAACCTAGTGTCGTTTTGAATGTACATCAATCCAATTGCCCTTTTAAAGATGCCAGTCACCAAAATCAAACAAACAAACAAATTATAAAGATACTACAAGTTTAATCATTTTTAAATGAATAAAATTTTTCAGTTTTATGTTGACCTACATTACCCATTTTCAAATTTGTATGCACCTTTGGCTTATTGTAAAGGGAGAGCACCTTCGTCACCTCCTGGTAAGACAGTACTGGTGCGGGTTTATCCCAAAGTTCCCAGTCCGCGTTAAAAGCTAGATGGCACTTGATGGTTACAAAATATGCGCATACGCTGGTGAATAGGCTTCCGGGGAACAACTTGTACGATTTTAATTAATATTCATACATCTGTCACGACAGAGCGTAATGATGACATAGCAACGGGAATCTGGCGAAGTTTAGTCGATTAGTGCCGAGGCTCAGTCGGTTTCATGTGTTGTTTCTGAACCCCCTTGAATGGATTTCTGAACTCCTTTTATCTACAGCATGGGTTTGAGGCTGAGGGTTTACGGTATAGGCATATAACAGAAGTTCCCAGTGGCTGCGCAGATCGCAACTGGATTTTATGAAGTTACTTGACAGTTTTCCAGAAGTACAAGGGCAGTGTAGTCACAAATACCAATATTGTGACGCAGATAGATTCTAATTCTCCCATTAACTTAGGTTTTTGCTTGAAACGCAGTGTTGATAACAAACTAAAAATAAAACATATATCGTAACGTCACAATGCTTTTTACGCTTGAAACTCAGTAACTTAATGCCTTCCGAAGATTAAATGAAACCTGACCACCGTGAACTTTCCTTCTCCGCCTCCATACAATCCCACCCAGCACACATTCTTCTACCAAATTCTTTCCACCAAATCTCGTCCTTAAATCGGGAAGAAATTTTAAGTCAATTAAAATTGATTTAGAAATGAAGAAATGATTGATTTTGACGTGAAAGTGGACAATAATCGGTTGTTTTATGGGTCGATGTAACCGCCAAGTGTACAATGGTATTGCCAAACAATTTGTATATATTGTAAGATAAAGTGCAGAACAATGGTAGCGTTCGCTTATTTCTAAAGGTTAGGAAGGCTCAAGTAACGTAGCTACACTTAGGGCTGCTGGGTTGCTTCCTCCGATAAACGGTGACATGCATAAGTATTATATAAATTACAGAATATATATAACTTCAGATGGACAAAAACAACCAGCGAAGAATCGCTTCCCTCATAAAACTTACCCCATGATATTGGTCGTGTCGTTGTCGTGTCGATGGTCAACACAAAAACCGTAATATGTATGTATAGTTTCCAAATAATGTGTATATATTATATGCTAGCCCTGTTTACACGAATATATTAATATAACAACCAGAATGCTTAGATCTGTCAGTATAAATTTATCACATCAAACGCAAGAAATCTCGATGTTATAGCATTCTGTTTGATTCATGTATTAATCATTTATCATTGTGTATGGGAAATATACATGTCAATATACAAGCAATATAGACATGTATTAGTTCCGAAACAATGTTTCATTCAGGGAAAAGTATATATTTCTCGCCGGAAATTATAAATATCAAACTGTAAACACGTACGGAATAATGTGTTTCAAGTGTTGTAGATAACCCCTTTATAGAATCGTCAATATTTACGACTTCGCAATGATTATACCTCTGTATAGTTGACGTCTCAAAACAGGATATATACAAATATATGTCGAACATCAAAAGGAATCTGCTTTTCAGTGTTTTGTTTGAAAGGGACATAAAAAAAATGTAAGATTAATTACCTCAACCGTCCTCAACAGTTATCTTGTGATGCTTTTTACTAGTCGCACTCATTTACCTCTTGAGGAAGTCAGCATAAACGTTTGCTGAGAACACCACAAAGACAAGTTAACCTGGCTTAAATCCTGTCATAATACAGAAAACATATATTATCGCTCCACGGTCGCCTGGCTTGTAAGTGTTTGATAGTAAATAAAATACGTTATTGAAAAAATAATAGTTTTTTTTATATCTTATTTAGAGGGGTGGAAACAACAATATATTTGCAGGACATGTCCGGTAAAAGTTAAGATTGTCCAGTAAAGATCCCCAGAAATTAACTTTGTGTTAAATGGCCTGCAGGACAAAATTGGAAAAATGTCTGACAAAATATTTTATACATTTCCACCCCTGATTTATAAAGTTTGAAATTCATTTAGTGTCAAAGAATAAACAGGAATAAACAATAAAGCAAGAAATAAATATTTACTCAATATATGGATCGGGAAAAATCCATACATTTATAGTAAATGTTTTATTTCATGCATTATTGTTTATTTTTCGACTCTAAATGAGTCTCAAACTTTATAATTAAGATAAAAAAACTATTATTTTTTAAATAACGTTCATGTAAATGTTTCAGTTAAACCTTGCTATATGTTATTTGAATAACGTAAATATTTTTTATTGTAGATAACGAAGATATTGTTTGCTTCACCGATATTCGAACTTTGGCCTTTGACAAACAGGGTCAGGGCTCTAACCGACTGAGCTACTTTATATGTGGTTATGTTTAAAGCTCTATTCTGTTGTAATAGACATGTCACAGTTACCTATGTTTACTTATTATTTAGGAGACAAAACCGCATTGGTTAATATTTTATTTAACCCAGTAGATTTTTACCTTCGAATGGGGGAGGTATGATCCTTCACCATTTAATTTACAAAGGGAGGCCTAAATCGCTCTCTCACCTTTTGGGGTCACTACCCTCCTCTCGAAATTGATAGGGGACAAAATATTCCTATCGATGTTCAAGTGTAGACATATAACAATGAAGAATTATCTTTATTGTATTATTATCTGACATAAAATAAAAACATTACCTTGCACTCAGGTCGAAAAAACGGTACATGACTTAATTTGATTTTATATCTCTAATTCCCATTATATTCCAATTCATAAATCATATAAATATATGAAGACTCGAAAATCAGGTCAACTATAGACGACCTGTTCTGTTTTTATTTGAACTCAATACAAGAAATTACTTACCGTAGATTATGTATAGGTACATGATATTGCATGTAATCCAATATTTACCATTTTGATATAAATGATAATCGTTGCATTTTCTGTGCTGCTTTCGTGTACCGTTTTCTGTGCGAAATTACATTCAAAGAAGCCATCGCCTTCTCTCTAAGGGTGAGCTAAAAAAAAAAACAAGATAATGGGTCGAGTCGGAACAAAATCTGGCATGTCATTGTCGAGTGATTAGGAAAAGCTCTGTGATAGGATTATCTAAACCATTCCACGAGTGTATGTGTATATTTAGTCAGATTTTAATGCGACTATACACATAAAACGGGAACCTATAATTCGTACACATTTTAATCAGATTTATGATGATGTGTTCGATATTTGATCATCAACTTCGATCCACATCTATAATAATGTATTTATCTATCATGTGATCGCATAAAAAAGCAAAAAGCACAATTTAAAGTGTGCAAGAATCAAATTCGTGGTCTTAAGCTCAGGGTTTATTGCCAGGAAATAATTTAAGTATAACAACAAATTACATAAGAACTTACGTCTGTTTTCTACAGATTTATCACATACTTTCTATACTTTGTAGATCATCAATATCGTCTCTCGAGATGCCTGAAGGTTACCCATAACAACTCGAGATTAAGATCTATTTAGAAAATGATTTCTGCGAGTTTTTCTAGAACATTAGATGATTCATTGGTTCTAATAAATCAACAACCTGGTGCCAGCGTAATTGCTTTTTAGAATTATTTATTATTTTAGCCTGCCACCATGTCCAAAAGGAAAAAATCATTTACACAGTCGTATCAATGACCGTTTGCTGATGAGTCACACGTATTTAACGTTGTCTTTTAACAACCTTTATAATAGCCACTCCCTTATTCTCATTTATAAGTATTTAATCTTTGTCAAGCGCATCACCTTTCAAAACTATACATTTCAATTAACTGGGTATAGCCACATTATAAGAAAACCTTTAATTGCCCTCAATTAAGTTCGGTTTTTATATTGGTCCCTCAAAATACTGGTTTTTCCGGCTCTTTGTCTAAGTGAATTTTTAAAGAGGCACAAGAATAGCGATGATGAATCAACTAAGACTTTAAATAGGATCTGATGTTCAACACACCTTGATTGATAAGCATGAATCTATATATATTGTTCTTATACATGCCTTCTTCTAACGATTATCTAACATGTATAAGTCAGTTAATTTATAATACACCGTAGACGTTATATTGTTTATATACATGCGCTCTTGTACCGATTATCTAACATTTACATGTACGCGGTAAACATTTTATTCTGTTTAGCTCATCATATGTTGCTAAAGTTAATTGGCCTACGACATTGTTGAACTTTAAAATTATTGAATTATCTTAAGGCAGTATGTTACAAACTCATTGTACAGTATTTACTCGTCACAAAAGGAATATCATTTTTTCAAATGAAACAAAAACTTCGATTTAGTATAGTTATTTAAGGTTGAAGTATAGATCACCGTAATGTATATTAGTGAAATAATAAAAGTATATAAGCGAAATAACCTTCAAGATGGCCAACCAATCAAGCAATGAATTTTAATCCAGGTAAACTCTTAGTTTTGTTTCACTAGTGTTTAATCTATTAACGGTTGAAGTATGGATCATTGTAATGTATATTAGTGAAATAATTAAAGTATATATGCGAAATAACCTTCAAGATGGCCAACCAATCAAACAATTAATTTTAATCCAGGTAAACTCTAATTTTTTTCAGTAGTGTTTAATCTCGAGTTGTTATGAGTGATATTTGTACACTTAAGGGAAGGCAGTGCTGATCTATGTACATGTAGTAACGTTAGTATTGACAGTGGAGGGTTGGGTTTGTTTGTTTGTTTGATTGGGGTTTAACGTGGTACTCAAGGGTATTTCACTTATATGACAACATGCCAGCCCAATGGATGAAGGAAACCACCATAGACACCACGGGCAACAAACAAAGACAAGGACGGGACAAATACAGGACGACAACAACAGGACGCAATACCGACACCACAAACAGATCGGCTTCCTGTTCCCCTTTAGCTCTGAGAGCACGAGGACAACATGAAGCTCCCTCCAACCTCGTGGAGGGTTGTGAGGTGGTGGAGGGTTGTGAGGGAGCTCCATGTTGCCCTAGTGTTTTCGGAGCTAATGGACAGAATGCAGCCTAACTGTTTGAGATGTCGTTTTATTGCAGCCTGTGATTATCCTGTTTTTGTGCGCTGTCCTGTCTTTGTTTGTTACCAATTTGATCAACACGTTGGTCACATTTGAATAATACAAAATTAAACACGTCGTTTTTTGTGGTTTTTTGTTTGTTTTTCTTTATCGAGCTCCTAGTTGGAAAACAAAGGTCCCACAGTTTGATTCCAACAAGCTTCTCTCTCAAAGAGGTTTTGTTTGATTTCCACGGATATATGATTCAAGTATCTGTTGTCAACCCGCCAATTGTTGTCTCTTCCACCTGGACTGTAGACTTGAAATTTTAGCAGAAGGGCCAGTGACCGCCATTTTTGAGGCAAGTTTGCCTAATTAAAGGAAAAAGAATTTAAGCCGGTTAGTCTACTTAATTCAAGATTTTAGTCATACTTCGAATTTCGAAATAGGTCAATTACACAGTTAGCGAGGATTAAACTCTGTAGCTTTGTAACACTATACTTTTAACAAGTACTGCGCGGAAATAAAAGTGAAGACACACCATCCTGGAGAGCCAATATTAAAACATAGGATCGTTAATCTTGTCATATTATAAACCCAATGTTATTAAAATCAAATCAAAAGAGCTCCTCACCTTTTGTTTGTAGCTAATATAAGTGACAAACCAAAGACGGGTAGCTATTTTGATCTGATTTTAATTACATTGATTACACACCATGTCGTTTTATGTGGGTCTACGAAGTCCCAACAATGTGAGTGTGTTAATGTCGCTGCTTGGGCAATCACAAGTAAACGGTTCAATAGAAATCTGGCATTTGAAATAGGGTCATAGCATGGATTTCAATGCTCATGTATATGAGGGAATCAAACGATGCTGCTCGGACGAATTCGAAAAGTAGGAGTGATTTTCACGAGGTTTCCACATTATTTAAATAAGACAAAGTGAGAAATCACCAATCCGTTCAAGTATTCCTAAACGCGCAAATATTGATTTTTTTTACTGAAACGAAAATCATTTTTGTTTTTTGTTTTTGTCATATTGATATTTTTCCATTTTTAAACGCCCAACTATTTATTTTTATCATGTTAAAGCATTAGAAATGGAGTCTGAATTCATTGATTTTTCTTTCAAATAATGCGTTTGAATGATGTCTCAAATTGAGTTTATTCCACAGCTTAACTATCTATTTAAGTTGGTAGTAAAACTGGATTTCTATGAGCCTCTGTACGTTGCCACACTAATACTGTACACCATGGTATTTCATTTAACCCCAATCAAACACAAAACATATCTGCAGCCTTTAGGCCAACGCGAGTAGTATACGAGTAAGTGCAGATATATCAGGAATTAGAATATTAGAATATTGTCCACACAATTTGATGTCTCCCATAAAAATAGAGCTCCACCTTCCTCAAAGCTATGGGAAGATAGGGGCGAAATAGGTTGGCACTCAAAGGAATTCCACCTTTACAACTGAGGTGTGTTTTATAACTGAGAATTCAAACTGTTTTATTCTATTACAAATGGGCGAGAGCTTATGGAATGACTAGAGCTGAAACACCTCTTCTCACATTCTCTTATTTTGAAATGAACGATATCCTGCATTCTGAAATATGATCGATTATACTTCCTATGTCGAGACATTAACTCTAAGATACACTTGTGCCATCTTATTTTGCACTTTTATTTGCTGATCTATGTCTGATAGGTCGCCCCAAATATTGGCGGAAATTATTAAGCGATCGCCTCCATGGCATGGCGCATACGAGAGTTGTCTTAGTCTCGTCCACTATAAAAACACTCGCGAGAATACGATTAGGGTGTCTTGCTCACCAGCTTTGCTGTGCAAAGAGTGTATATTTCAGTTCTGTATCAGATGTGTTCAACGGGTCGTTTTGAAAAGCCCGTCCTTCTTCATATAGAATCGTGTTCAATATAGTCAATATCACAAAAATTCCACTTGAACACAAAGTGATTTCTAGATCTCGATTTTTGCAATAAATAATCCGTTCTTATGGTTGTACCATAATGCGATAGGGAACTATTTTTGTGGAGCGCGATGTGAGCTGGGCGTTGGACTGTGGGCGGGGTTTGTTTTAAGACAAAATGTACGTTGTTCAAAGTGGTTGTTTAAATGCATGCTGTGTTATAATTTTAAACGTAGCACAAACCACGCGAACTGGATTTGATTTCGCCTTCTAGCTCGTGGTTAAACTTTCCATGACGGCACTCCCCGTAAAGAAAGATTCGCACCTTTAACGGGATAAAACTTAGTGCTCGTTCTGTCGTGAGCAGTCGTAGCTCAGTCGGCTAGAGCGCTGATCCTGCTAGCCAGAGAACCGAGTGTAAATCCCAGTGGAGAGAAGCAAATTTAAACATCATTAAAACAAATTGCAGCTAAAATATAACAAAAAAATCAGAACTCCTATTGAAATGCTATTAACAATGCATTTATTTCCTATTACAGTCAGCACTATAACCATAACACATACATTAATTACAATCCATGCAAGAGACAGTTTAATAAATGTATTTTCTTACTTCTATATACAAGTAAGAAAAAAAGCATTGTTCCTATTATATACACATATGGTACATAAACGTTTAACAGAGCTTAACACAATTCCATTTTAATATAACTAAAAATGCAAAAGTATAAATATCAAAATTACATTGGATGGAATAAATTGTAGGACTACATTCCAAACAAACTTATCATCAGTGTGAATAAGACCTCCAATGCACTAGAGCCGGATGTTTGAAGCTCTGTAAACTTTAACAACTGTTAGTGCCTGTTGCGCAATAATGAATTTTTCTTAAGACGTGACGTCTTTTTTTTATACTGTCATCTAAATGGCTGATAGGCTAACGGAGCTTTTAACAACCGGACCCAGATCGTCAGGTTAATGAGGATATAATCTCATACGGCGTTTGCGTACACTTCATTTACGGCATACATCTTATATTATGCCAAATCATTTACACGGCTACAAAAAACAATTCTACTAATATTATATTTTTTAAGAGGCATTTACAAGTTTTACCACAAGCCCCTTCGTTACAACC
>JAVFBW010184583.1:0-10537 GCA_034783835.1 Mopalia ciliata
TATGCTGAACCGTGAACCGAACCGTGAGGTGTGAATCGCGATTAATCGAATTTTCGGTTAATCGTGACAGCCCTAGTCCCTATTGTTTTCTACATTTTAAAACAAAAAGTAAAATTTTTTTCATTTATTACCTGACATCCTTCTTGTTTAAATGTGTGTAGGTATTTACTAAATTAAGATAACTTTGTATTGATACTGTATGTTTGATAAAATGACCACTAGATAAATAAATGACCAAATTGACTTGAACAAGATCGTGAATATTGAACTTGCCCAGGACACCATCTGTCATTTGGCACTTATTCTTGCTAACTTCTTCTTAACTCTGCTTCTGATGTCCTTTTGCCTATGTGGGTAAGAATCCCAGGGTCACCATTTGCCTACATTATAAACACTGGTCAGGTATTTACAAAAGTCACCATTGACTTGTGCAGTCAGTATTTGTTTCTTACAATGTTAAATCTGTTCTCAGAGGTTGGGAGGGAGCTCTCTGTTGCCTTCATGCCCTCCGAGCTAAGGATAACATGAAGCGTTTGTGATGTCCTTGTAGTGCATCCTATGATTGCCCTTTCTTGTCTTTGTGTGTTAGCCAGTTTTGTTGATTATGGTTGAAGGTGGTCACTCATTGTGCTGGCATGCAGTGGTATGTGCCAAAAACCCTTCAGTACGGCGTTAAACCCCAAACAAACAAACAAATAATCTATTGAATAAAACTACAAATAATCTATTGAAAAAAACTTGAAAGATATAAAGAACAAATTCTTTTCATCATTTAGATTATTTTAACTATTGTATAATTTTGTTGTATTAGGTACATACAGTCTCAAGGACTACTCTGTGTATTTCTGTTTCAGGTACACACGGGGGTATTTTTGATATTAATAATTCTACTGGATCAATTACTGTGGCCAAAAGCTTATTGTCCTATAATGAGGATCTAAGTTCTACAGGCAATGTTTTAACTCTGAATGTGCTGGTAAGACATTAAATTAATTTAAATAATTAAAACTTAATGATTTGAAACTTGATATCCATCAGTTTTATCATCTAAACCAGCTGAAAGGGACATAATTCAAATTTCCATATTTTCCCAAAATTTTTAAAGCAACATCTGGACCTCTGGATTGTAATCTGTGTTGAGACCTCTACATACTAGGCTGTTAACACCTGTGTTTGACTTGTGACTGCATTCATTACTATGTTGTATTTAACGTTTTATCCTCTGTGTAGGACTTGTAACATGAAATGTAACGCGGCTGTAGCATAGGGATAAGGGTGTGCGCTTACTAAACCTACTTTGATTGAGTCTGTCCATTTTTTAAGAGGTTTCCACTGGGTTTTCCACTGTAATTAGGTGAGGAACAGTGTAAAGTGGACAATGCATCGCCATGTGATACCCTGGAGTTTGATTTTAAACACAGATCTTGGAAACAAGCAAATGTCACCTGAAGCAGGACAATGTCACTTATTAGGCATTGTCAGTCACTTGTGTATGATTGCTGACATGAATTGTAACCATGTAACTATTGAAGCTTGGCCACTTCTGTAATACTGCTGACACGAATCATTGATTTGATACCTTTAAAATCACCTGTAACTTACATTTGATGCTAATCTGTTTGATGTCACAATAGAGGCACAGAAGTCACTTGATAGAGGATCATTTTGGTTGAACATCATCACTTGACTTTAATGACTTTCATGATGTTTTTTAGAGAACCATTTTGGTGTTACAATGACAGAGAGACATTTTGGTGTTACAATGACAGAGAGACATTTTGGTGTTACAATGACAGAGAGACATTTTGGTATTACAATGACAGAGACATTTTGGTGTTACAATTGAAACGTCATCACTTGTAAATGACAGAGAGACATTTTGGTGTTACAATTGAAACGTCATCACTTGTAAATGACAGAGAAACATTTTTGTGTTACAATTGAAACATCATCACTTGTAAATGACAGAGAAACATTTTGTGAGATTATGAGGTGTCCTCACACTTCCATGTCAGCTTAGATTAAAAGCGATTAAGATTTAATCGAGTTTGAAAAGTTGTCGACAATGTAACCAGCCTAAGACTCAGCAGCAAAATGTGCTGTCACACTTGCGGACTAATTTGTGACATGTCATCAACTCTCCTCATGTATTTCTATACATGAATCCCATGTGGGGGCTTGCCTACTGTAATTCATTTTATTTACATACCATACATGTAAACAGTCCTGATTACTGAACATTTTAAAACACTGGTTTAAAAGTAGATGTTTTCCTCTAACTGTATATTTGACATTTTTTTAAAGTGTTTGTCCCAACTGACAAACATAATATTCCATTTGTTTTAGGCTTATGAGGATGAAAAAAATCCTCCTCAGACAGGTATCACAACTGCATCTATTGAAGTCACAATCAAGCTTCAGGACATTAATAACAACTCTCCCACGTTTAATCGCACATATTATGAGGCCAGGGTAGAGGAGAATTCACAGAGAGGCATTCCTATACAGTTTAAAGATGTTAGCGGTATCTCCGTTTATGACCTAGATCAGGTATATATTTTAAAGATGTTATATTATATGGGGTGACATGTGGCCGGCAAACAGTTGACTGGCTAGCTCAGTGTTACATGTGACATGCTATTTATTTCTAGATCCCATTTTGCAGTTTTAATTTTATTTGACTGGTCACAATGTTGAAGTATTAACCCACTCAAATCGCAGATATCCCCAACTATTTTTTAAATAAAAAAGAAGTAAGACAAAATTTGATTCCAAGATTTTTCCACATCAGTACAAATATAGGAATACATTGAGTTTTTGTAGCGTACTAACCCATCTTGAATTCATCTCTTGACATGTTTGTTAGTCTGTAATGCCGTCCCTGTTTTGATGTTGCAACAATTTTAGCACAGTTTGAGGTGAAAGATATATATATATATTTTTTTCTGAGACCTTTAAACTTTATGCCCGCTGGCTATGGGCACTTTGTATTAAGAGTAGCAATGCTGTTTTTACTTAGCACTGGCTGAAAACTAACTTTCCAACATAATTTAAACGCTTGGCTGTGCTAGTGTCAATTATTCTTGAAATACACTGCCTTATTTTCAGAATATACCAGATACATACCCTTAAGCACTGCGTAAAACACCAATCAATCAACTAAACTTTACAACTCCACCACCCTAAACTGTGATTAATTTGATGAAAGACCAGAGTTAATTAAACATAACACTTCTTTAAAGAAGTATGGTGAGTATAACCAAGGCAACAAACGAATGTGCTGATTGCCCTATTTCACAATCATGTGTTATTGGAATATAATCCAAATGAATTTCTATTGTAGGACCCAAACAGCCGATTTACGGTGACCGTTATGAAGGGTGGAGTACTTTTTGATGCATTTAGCGTGACACCCTCTAGTGTCTTTGATAAAGCTGATCTGAATGTGTTAGTGAACAACAGTGTCTCCTTGGATTACGAAGAGTTAATTAAAACTGGTAGCAGTTTTTTAATCTTCAAGGTACAGTAGACCGATAATTTAGTAACAGCATGAAAATGGCTGACCAAAGCTCCCCCCAATGCAATGTTATCGACTTTGCATGAATTTCAGGTTAAAGTCAATTTGAATTTGTTTATTTGAAATTATGGTCTGAACTGAAAGCATTCAAAGATATTTAGTAAAGAAGATGCCATCAACTATAAATATAACTGCTAAAAAATACTAGTCAAGCAGTATCAATCCACCGTTAAAATCAATTATTACTATATGTTTTATTTTAAATTTCTTTTTTATTAGATACATGCTGAAGAGTCTCAAACAGTTGAGAGACGGACAGGGGAGACTACCATAAACGTTACGGTCACAGATGTGAACGATAATTTTCCCCAATTTAACCAGTCAGGATATCAAGCAACAGTTGAAGAAAATGCTGCACTTGGCACATATGTGACAACAATATGGGTATGGATTTGTTTGTTATTGGCATTTAAGAAAAGGTTTTCTCCCTTTGTCAATACATTAACTGTAATATTTTGAATAGTCATCTTGTAAGTAACACTAGTTAATTTACGCTGTTATGAATGGGCAGTTATCACATGAGAGATGGGATTATAGGGCATTTTTTGTGAAGTAAAACATCAGTAAAAAACATACAGCCAAAAGATTCTTTTTCTCCTTTTAAATAAAATATTTATAATTGTGTTGCAGGCAACAGATAAGGACTCTGGGACATTTGGAGATATTTCTTATAAATTCATCCGTGGATCTGATGGAAAGTAAGCCTGTCACTGTGCTTTTGATTTCTTTTTCTATTTCTTCTAATCTGCAATTATCTAAGATGATCTGGTATTTATAACATGATCATTAAATATTCAGTTATTGTTGCCATTTTATCCAATCACATGAGTTTAATACCGATATATTTCTTCAGAGGCAAATATTAATATAAGCTTCTTTGATGTCAACCCCAATCTTTGTGGGTTAGGAAGCAATCAAGACCATGACAGTGACTCCTTGTTTATATGAGGAGTCTCCTTTAGCATAGCCAAGGGTCCCGTAGGACTCCAGTCCCCCAACAAAGTTTTCATTAGGATGTGACCGGTGGAGATTTTACCATCGGAAAGTAAAGAACAATTTATACGCATAATATTTCATCTTATTTAGGTATTTATTATGCTTTAAGTTATGTATGTTAGTTATTTGGTGAGTTATATATATTAACACACTAAAAACATCTATATTATTCATCTGGATGTACTGCCATACAAATGGCCAACTGTTTCACCTATCTGGAGGTAGTGCTATACACAGCCAGCTGTGTCACCTCTCTGGAGGTACTGCCATACAAATGGCTAACTGTATCACCTCTCTGGAGGTAGTACCATACACAGCCAGCTGTATCACTTCTCTCGAGGTACTGCCATTCAAATGGCTAACTGTATCACCTCTTTGGATGTAGTGCCATACAAATGGCTAACTGTATCACCTCTCTGTAGGTAGTGCCATACACAGCCAGCTGTATCACCTCTCTTGAGGTACTGCCTTTCAAATGGCTAACTGTATCACCTCTCTGGAGTTAGTGCCATACACAGCCAGCTTAATCACCTCTCTGGAGGTAGTGCCATACACAGCCAGCTGTATCACCTCTCTTGAGGTACTGCCATTCAAATGGCTAACTCTATCACCCCTTTGGATATAGTGCCATACAAATGGCTAACTGTATCACCTATCTGGAGTAAGTGCCATACACAGCCAGCTGAATCACCTCTCTGGAGGTACTGCCATACACAGCCAGCTGTATCACCTCGCTGGAGGTACTACCATACAAATGGCTAACTGTATCACCTCTCTGAAGGTAGTGCCATACACAGCCAGCTGTATCACCTCTCTTGAGGTAATGCCATTCAAATGGCTAACTGTATCACCTCACTGGAGCTAGTTCCATACACAGCCAGCTGTATCACCTCTCTGGGGGTACTGCCATACACAGCCAGCTGTATCTCCTCACTGGAGGTAGTTCCATACACAGCCAGCTGTATCACCTCTCTGGAGGTACTGCTATTCAAATGGCTAACTGTATCACCTCTCTGGAGGTAGTGCCATACAAATGGCTAACTATCACCTCACTGGAGGTAGTTCCATACAAAGCCAGCTGTATCACCTTTCTGGAGGTACTGCTATACACAACCAGCTGTATCACCGCTCTGGAGGTAATGCCATACAAATGGCTAACTGTATCACCTCACTGGAGGTTGTTCCATACACAGCCAGCTGTATCACATCTCTGGAGGTACTGCTATACACAACCAGCTGTATCACCTCTCTGGAGTTACTGCCATTCAAATGGCTAACTATATCACCTCTCTGGAGGTAGTGCCATACACAGCCAGCTGTATCACCTCTCTGGAGGTACTGCCATACACAGCTAGCTGTATCACCTCTCTGGAGGTAGTGCTATACACAGCCAGCTGTATCACCTCTCTGGAGGTATAATCTGGAGATTATACACTGATTTATAAAAGTTCTTCAATATGTGTTTATTTTCTGTTTTCACCAGATTTGCTATTGCTAATGATGGAAAAGTGACAGTGCTTAATGGTACTGACTTGGATAGAGAGACCTTTCCCACGTACTATGTAACTGTAGAAGCAGAAGATGGTGGTGGTAACAGGAACACTAGTCAGCTAAGAATCAACCTCCTTGATATGAATGACCACACTCCCAAGTTTGTACGAACAGAATACACTGGTTATCTGGAAGAGAATACTCCCTTTGTACCCCTCCTTTTATCAGTAAGTAACATCATGTACAGCAGATCAATGAATTTATTTTCACACTAATTGTCTGTAACTAATAGTTATTCTTTTCTATGGTGAAAGGTCATCTTTTGATTTAAAGGTTGTTAATTTATTTTCTGTGGCGAATATTGTGATATGTATTAAATCCACTCAATGACTCCTGTAATATCGCTTACTAAAGTCTGAATATCTGAAAAAAATAGTATTCATTTAAACTGATTTACCTTATTTTTATTGAATGAAATTAAATGTTTTATCAAGAAATTTGGCCTTCCACAACATTTTGCAATATTGGTACCATGGGTGATGCTAGTTTTTTAATGTAAACAAATTTTATTATTATTATTATACCAATACCGATATTATTATACCAATACCGATATTATTACACCAATACCGATATTATTATACCAATACCGATATTATTACACCAATACCAATAGACCCAAAGATCCAAGATGGCTTTGAGAATTACTTCATTGCAGAACTTATATTTTCAACTAATTAAACCTTGGAACAAAAGTTGTAAATTCCAGTCATGCTTTATATAATGCTGAAATAATGCCATTAAATTCAAACAATACTGAAATGAATGAATTTAGGTTGAATTATAATACTATAAGTTAGCATGTATGATAGAATGTATTTTGATTACTCTATAGGCATCAGATGGTGATAAGACCCCTAATAATGAGAATAACCCAAACAGCATTGTGACCTACGAACTGTCCTATGTACCAGATGGGCTGCTTGGAAATTTCACAATTGAAACAATCAACGGTGAAGGAAAAATTTCACTTTCTCCCAATCTTGATTTTGAGAGCCTTGATGAAAGTTTAAGAGATACAATATATTTGGAGGTGACTGCTAAGGATCAGGGTACTCCACCACTCCAGTCTAGTGTCAATGTGACCATAACCATCCAGGTCAGTACCCAGGATGTTCAGTTATTATTGCTCTATCAGCGGTTCCTGTAATTTTTAGAGGATTTTAAATTAAACTTAAAACACTATTGCAGGCAACATTTATGTATATGTCCACATTTGGTTTCACCAGTAAAATTGAAATTCTGTGATTTATTTTTATTACAAATTTTAACATATTTCAATTGATTGATTGGTTGATTGATTAAGGTTTAACGCCATGCTTAAGGGTATTTCACTAACAAGACGACAGTGTATTCCAACAATAATTGACACTAGCACAACCAAGATGTGAAGTGTTTTCATAATGTTGGAAAGTTTTCATCCAAGTGCTAAGTATAGACAGCATTGCTACTTTTCAAACACTGCCCTTAGCCAGAGGGCCTATGTATTTCAACTATATTGTTTACATACTAGACAAGCGGAGAAAGTATTAATACTGAACACTTTTATGGATCAATTGTCAAATTTATTTTTTATTATTTGTTTGAAGCATTAAAACAACATATTTGTAATATTTAATTTTAATATGTTTTTAGGACAAGAATGATATTGCACCCATATTCTTTCCAACTTCATATTCTTCACAAATTAAGGAAACTGCCTCAGGAGGTATGATCTTTTGATAGTACACTTCCCTATGTTATGAAACTTTTCACTTGACGCTTGTCTGCAAGGCTTTCTTCAATAGATTAATTAAAGACTCCATGAATTAAAAAAATGATTTGGTATAAACCACTGAGCTAGTTTAACCTGGCTGACATATACTCATGTATATTTTTAGTATACAGTAAATCGGGATTCAGTATGCTTGCTATAGTCGCGTTTACAAGAGTTTTAATAGTTTACTATAGTCATAATATAGTTTAGCTTTACAAGATGCAGTTGGCTAAATTCGTGATGTTGATGAACTTTTTGAGTCGATGACCCTGGTATTGTTCAGTTTTGTTACAGATAGATACAGTAGGCTGTAATCATGATATCAATGAGCTTTATTGGATACATTATGCTATGATCATGATATTGTTCAGCTTTGTTAGATACAAGAGACTTCAATCGTGATTTAGTTTAGCTTTATAAGATACAGTTGGCTATATTCATTATGTACATGTAGTTTAGTTTGTTATTATATACAGTTTTCTACATTCATGATAGCTTTGAGAATTATTTTATACAGTTGGCTATGAGCATGCTATTGTTCAGCTTTCTTACATGTAGATACACTAGACTATTATCATGATACAGTTTAGCTTGATTTAATAGGCACAGTTGGCTGCATTCCTGATGATCATGATATCTTTCATTTTTTGTTAGATACAGTAGGCTGAAATCAGTATGTAGTTGAGCTTGATAAAATACAGTTAACTATGATCATGATATAGTTAAGCTTTATTAGATACAGTAGGCTATGGTCATGATATTTTTCAGCTTTGTTCCACCTAGATACAGTAGGCTATAAATATGATACAGTTTAGCTTTATTAGATACAGTTGACAGTATTTATGATGAGTCCAGCTTGATGATACGGTTGACTACATTTATACATGAGAAAGTTTGATTTGCTTTTAATATTAGATATCTTGATATCATTGAGCTTTATTGGATACCGTAGGCTATGATCATGATATTGTCCAGCTTTGTTAGATACAGTAGGTTTTTATGTGATATAGTTGAGCTTTATGGGTAGGCTATATTCATGACAAGGTAAATAAAAAGGCTTTTATCTGGACACCTTGATTGGCCAGCTAGGATATACATAATTGTGTACAAGCACAAGAGTATGTCACACAACTACAATCGCTGTACTGGAAAGTTGTTTGTAAGAAAGTTGAGAATTTTGTGATATCTATCCTTGACATCATAATAAAGACGGATGAGATGTCATCTCTTTGTGATATATTTTCTGTGTAAATATCTCTAGCGTATAACAACAATCAGATGAATAGCTTTAGAGTGGCATAACCTTGAGTGTAGTGTGAGAAAACCAGCTGTTGATGGTATTGTTAGCAAGGGATCCATTAGCAAGGAACAACAGAGTCCTATTGATTTTTAATACAAAGATGTATTGTTAGATCAATAATCTCTGAAAAAGGGGGCTTGAGAGGGATCTCATTTAACTGGTTACAGCCACATATTGTTCATGAATTTTAACTTGAATGTCCGTAAATATCATGTTATATCTGCTTGAGTTTGGATTATTAAGTCATGGTAGCACTTATTTGTTGGACACTGAACTCATTTGAGAGACGTAGTCAGTCATTTACTAAAATAAGTTCACAAAATTGTTTATCTTCTGAACTTTTCAGGTGACTTTGTGACTATTGTGACTGCTACTGATGGGGATGGGAAATACCCTAACAATGCTGTTCAGTATAGTATAGATAGAGGTGGCTTTGATAAGTTCTACATTGAACCATCACACGGCAATATAACTGTTACCGCAGGAGCCAAGTTTGACCATGATGATGTAGCTACATACACCCTTAGTGTGGTTGCTCGGGATTTGGGCTCGCCCCAGAAGTCTGGTACATGTATTGTCACAGTCAATATTACAGATGTCAATAATAAAAATCCTGAATTCAATCCACCCACAGAGGAGTTTTCAGTTTATGAAAATGCGACCCAATTTTCTGTTGTTGGAAGTTTTACTGCCAATGATTTAGATGAGTCCAATTCACTGAGCTACTCCATTCTCCAGAACAAAACCCAAGGAGAAGATGAAAATGGTACACCAATCACAGATGTTGATCCTTTAAAGGTACTGTCACTTTTCTGTCTGTCTAAAGCACTTTATTTCAAACAATATGGTTTTGAAATAAAAATACAACATTTTTACAAATTTCCATTACAGTGTTTTATAACACATTTACTGCCTTATATATTCATTATTGTCCAAGTAAATGTATTAAATGAACTTAAGTGAAAGTTTCCAATTTGACGTGCCTTGTTGAAGGCAGAATAATCATTGCTTAATCTTTTTGTCCATATTTTTCAATGGAGGAACATCAATTTTCAAACAATAAAACAATTATATTATTAAATTTCAGAAATCACTTTTATCCTCTTTAAATAAAGCTGTTGTTTTTGTTGTTTTATAATTATAAATCAGTCACAATTAATAATAAAACTGTTTGCTTTTGAGAAAAGCCAGATGGCACTGAGTTTAATTTGAAACACGATTTTTGCACTCAAAACACGGTTAACTAATTGTATATTTGTTCTGTCGTTTCATTCATGTATGGCCCACGGCCGTGGCTCAGTGGTAGCGAGTGCGCTTCCTGAACCGAACATGCTTCGATTTACCGTTCACGGGTTCG
>JAVFBW010184594.1:0-10536 GCA_034783835.1 Mopalia ciliata
GTCAATATGAATTTTTTGTCCTTCTTTGGAGTAGTCACCTTACTCTATCTTGTAACTTTAACTGCGTTAATTTTATTGAAAATCATCAAAGAAACTTTCACAAATCAGTTGTTAAGCTTCCTCCATTAATGGGGCCTTCAACTAATAATTCAGTATGTTACAGCTTGTAATCCTTCATGAGGGCTTAGATCTTTAGTAGGACCATTCCCATGAATCAATGCATTGCTGTTTTCCATCATCATATAAATGAAATACCTTTGAGTATGTTTAATCTCAAAAACTTTCAACCCAACTGTCTAACTGTAAGGATAAACCAATAAAGTACATGTAGTCAATAATTTTAAAAAATAATCTGGTTGATATTAAACACTTATCAATTACCTGTATGAACCATTGTGATGAATTATGGTAATGAGGTTAGCATTATTAAGCCTTGGTCAGGGTTTATCTCTTCTGTCTTTAAATAATTAAGTATATCAATAAAGCAGTTATAATATAGTGGAATTGACGCATAAATATACCATACCAGAATCTTATCTTAAGTGTCCCCTTTCTTACTTCCATTTGCGTAATAAACAGATGAACTGTAACCTAAAACGTAAATAAGTTTGAACTTATGAACTTGGAAGAGACATTGTCCTCAAATCTTCCTACTATCAAGGCAGTGTTAAAATGACCCATCAGGCCATAACAAACCAACCCAAGGAACAAGTGTCTCGCTATTATACGGTGCTGTGTACAGTAAGTGTCGGATGTTATGCTTTCAGCGTGTAAGATGTCAATCATGTGGAAAGGAATCATTTAGATTATTTACGTGACCAGTAGAAAATCTACATGTGATATTGACACAATTCTCCCAGAGAAATTATGGACAGAAGGTATATTTGTTAAATAAACATATTTATTACAGAGAAATTACAGCCAGAAAGTGTACATGTGAAATAAACTAAGGTGGAATTTCAGATGTAAAATAAAACCTTTATTACCGAAAAATGGAAAAAAATCTACTTATATTATGTATCGGAGTAATGATTCAATGTTGATTTTAAGAGTTTTGTTACCGTGAGTTACGGTTTTGTCTGGGAAAATGTAATGGTTATGTTTATAAGTGATATGTGACTGTCTAATAGCATCCTTAAGAACATGATCTGAGCCAACACCTCTTGAACAAAATAACTCCACATGGGTTTTGTTGCTTAGTAACCAATACACACAGGTAATTAAAAAATGGATTGAAAGATAGTACATGTAAAAAAGCCTTTTCCATATTTCTTTTGCCTTGGACAATTGGGTTGGTTAAGATGCCTTTAAACTCTTTTTGTACGGGTTTTAATATTTGTCGTGAAATCACAACTGTCCGATAATGAAACCAAGTGAATTTGACGCAGCTGTGCTTGACTTGAAAATTCTGAAACAATTAATTATTTCCCAAAAGACAGATGGTAATTTTCTTTCAATTATGGTTTTTTCATCACTAATTATTGCAAAATTATATGGTTTGAATCCATTATTGATATTTTAAATTTTATTTCTCTAAGAAATGACAGCTTTAGACCAACAAGAGTATATTTATCAGGGCAGTTTCTAGACAAATTCTTATCCCAAATCCTTCAGACCGTGATCAGGGCTTTGAATCTGCTTTTAGCTTGATTTTTAACAGGAATTTATGAAAATAGTAATATACTGACATTCATTTGGGCTTGAAATAGTTTGTGCGCTCATATGTTTTCCGTAACTAAAATGGCTCTGGATACTACCCTATTTATGTTGGGAGGCTGTTGCATGGCTCGGTCAACTTTATATTGGAATAATGACGGGACTTAAATTTACTGTCTCAATGTATTGGAGCACATTGCTAAACAACAATCAGTCTTTATTTAAGTAAAACTGTAGCCAGGTGAATGACTACCCATATTAACTTAGATTTGATAAAATCATCAACTACCATCGAGCTTTTCATCACAGACTGGGAACTTTGTAACCATCTAGCTTTTCATCACAGACTGGGGACTTTGGATAAACCTGCACCATTACTGTCTTACCAGGAAGTGACAAAGTCAGAAAGGGGCTCTACTGCCACATAAAAATTCCAGGTGCATACAACTTTCAAAAATATGTAATGTAGATCAACATAAAATTTAGCATATTTTTTTAAAGATTAAACTTGTTAGTATCTGTATAATGTTTTCGCTTATTTGATTGGGGTCACTCTGGTATCTTTAAAATGGAAATTGGATTGATCCCCAGCTGATAGCTTATTTCTAGAGCAGTACTTTGTCTGGCTATGATTGCACAAAATTACGTGGTTTTAGCGAATATTACTACATTTAGATATTCAAAATAGTCCTGATTTATGACCAAGCGGGCTGTATCTAAGACATGGAGGTCAGAGCTCTTCATGTTTTAATCGAATGATAATCTTCTTGCTGACAGGAATCACACTGTGGCTTGCTATGACAATTAGAGGTCACAGGGTCAAACTAATGTTGAATGATTTTTTGTTTTTAAACGGTTTAGTTTTATTGGGAAAAGATTGGGTACGGTTGAAATATTGCTCTGAATCTGTATAACACTTATCAAACCTTTTTTAAAAAATTTTTAATTTTTTTTTTGTTGTTGTTGTTGCTCTTTCACCTTTTATGTGAAACATTTAAAGTAATGCAAGCAAACAGCAGATATGTAATCTCTCGGTGATGTGCTGCAAGCGTTTTGGACCCTGACTAGAACGTCAGTGTTAACAGACCATCAAAACAGCTGCCAAGTACTTTCAGCTAGACTGGTATTCTGCTTCCCCAAATAAATTCTGGCATGTGCTCTATCTACTTCAGCTCTCTTGGGGATTATACATGGATCTGATAGGTCACTGGGGTCTATTAACTTGTCATCAATGTGCAAATCAAGAGGAGTGGAGTTATCACCCTTAGGAGAACTCTTCTCTGTGTTGTGGAATAACACTCGCACAGATGTCTGGCTCTAGGACTCTTATTAACATTGTTGATTCACAGTTGTCAGTATTTATTGTCTTCTTCACGTTCTTCACACAAGGCTCTCTGTGGATTGCTTCTATCTCTTACATAATTAGTTTTTATACATTTTCAGTTAATATGTTGCAATCGCAGGGGTGGTTTTTACGAGGTTTCTTTGGATTTCCACCATAATTAGGGGAGGCACAGTGTGAAGTTGACAACCTGTCGTCATATTAGTGAAATACCCTTGAGTATGATGCTAAACCCCAATCACACAAACAAATCAGTTAATAAATTGAACCCACCTAAGGCTTCCATTTATTCCTGGTTTTCCAGGAAAATTAGGCAATGACAAGTGTAAAATCTGTCATATAAATAAAAAACCTTTAGACTGAAGATAAACCCCAATCAAACAAACAAACATGGACTGTTGCGCTCACCAATGTTTATTTCCCAAATGTTTCTGCCGACAATGTCCTGCTGGTAATACAGTTCAAGAGTTATTGTCTACCAGAACTGAGGCGAATGACATTATAGGAAATTGTTTTCCGTTCATTTTGCCAAGCATGTTAAAATTGGCAAGTTCATTGACTAGAAGTATGCAGTATCAAAAGTTGCTTTGTTTTGTATTTAACTGGCTTTCCCATGATTCTTTACCTGAGTTGTGATATTGAAACTGTTGTCCGCATCGAGTCTGCCTATTGACCATCAAGTATATGAACGAGTCACATATTGTGGCTCCAGCAATATCCTACTGGTTTTCCTCATATAAGTGAAATGCCCTTGAGCACGACCTGAAACCCCAAACAAACAAACAAAAATTCCAATGCGGTTGTCATTAGGTAATGTTATGTGTCATACTTTTAGTTGATAGGTACTTCTGGTATGGATTTATATAGCAAGTAATCTGTACTTAATACCTGAAAAAACAAATGACACACAGAGAATGTAAATTGGTTCAAACATTTCAAAATGGCTAAATAATGTCAGGTTAATTTAGGGTAAACTTTTTGATGGAAAAAATGGTTGTCATTAATTCACTGCGGCTTTGTTTGACAAATTGACGTTCTTACTTGAAATGCAGCTCGGGCGAGTCAATCAATGTGTCTCTGTAGAAACAAGGCCAAATTAGCAGAATTGATCAGGAACGAACCAAACTACCCAGTTTCCGTTTCCGCTCATTCTATTGATGGAAGAGTCTAAATTACCATCTACAAAGTATAAAAAAGCACAACGAAAGCATCCTGTGAGGTAAATCACTTAAAAATTTTCATTTTTTTTTTCTTCATAGAGTCACAATGGTACTGAAGTAGTCAGGGTTCTGCTCATGACGTTAAGAACAGTTTCATTTTTTGATTTACATGTTGGTGAAAATATTTCCCTTACAATGTTTTATTCGATTAATCTTTTCTTGTCTGGTTGTGTTTCCTTAATATTTTTAGGCTGTTTATATACATATATTCATGTCTTCAACAAATCCATAATTTTATACCGTGTCATAGGTATACATTCCATGCCATTTTGTTTTTGCAAAAGATAAATGACACCGGCACTCAACAAATATTCAATGAATCCTATCATTTCTCTCAAGCTCTGGCATTGGCTATACAGTTAATTCATGTATTGGAACTATATAACCTAAGTAAATAGAGGCAATATGAAGGGTCAGTTGGTCTGTCAGGTGGTAAGTCATGTGACGCAGTGCTCTCTGGAGGCAGGAGAGCAGCATGTACCGTTCACTGGATCAAGTCCGCTTTTTTCGACCATCCTGTTTATGAGCGAGTTACATGTTGTTGCTCCGGCAATTGCGGGGGTGGTATTTACGAGGTTTCCTCCTGGTTTTCCACCGTAATAAGGCTAGGTACAGTGTGTGGTGGACAATCCATCGCCATATAAGTAAAATACCTTTGAGTATGATGTTAAATCCCAATGAAAGAAATAAACAAAGCATTCCTGTATTGTCTTACAAGGCCACACCAATTGGACTGTGACACAGTCAGATTAGTGAAATAATGTTTAGCCCTGTCTAAAACCCCCAATTGAGTTAACATTTAGGCCCAGCCCTGTTGGTAATCTGTTAATCCTTGTTCTGCAATTCTTTCTTATGAAACTCTATCTGAGTCCACAGTATTTCATAATCACTTATGTCAAGCAGAGTACGGTATTAACAGCTAGTCATGAGAGAAAAGCAAATCTGGGAATATGAATTGTAGATTTCAACAGAAGCCGTCAAGTGAGATGTAATTCCAAGGGAGTGGTCATCATTTGTACATAAATTATATGTTACCTTTGGTCAATGTAAACCCATGTTGCAAAATAAAGGAAAATATTAATTGTTCTTGTGAGGGTTAGTAATTGGTATCATTTTTCATTTTAGAATTGTACACTCAATTTTAAAATATTCGAAGCCTCTGTTCACAGCCTCTTAAGCAAATAATATTGTTAAGTTTTCCAGAGCTGACTTTTTCACTCTAAGAGACTATTTTTATTGGCTTGTTGTGAAGCAAGTATTGATAGCTCATTAATAACTGTTAAAAGCTTTTAGCAAGTCTTAAATCTTTTTGAAGTAAACTGGCTTTTAAACCTTTAATTTGAGGGAGCATCCTGGTAAGACTGTTTTTTCCACAGAACCGCTTTTGATGTGTGAAGTAGACCGTGTTGAATCAGTTTATCTATATTCCAGAGTGTTTTCATTTATTTTTCCACCAATCACCTCCACCGATCACCCAGCTGCAATTTGAAGTCATCATAAATATAAGTGAAATAGCCTAGAGTACAACACGAATGTATATGAAAAAAAAATATAGCCCCTGGGAAAAATGGAAGATTGCTAAACTTTGCCTTAGGGAATAATATTCTGGAATTAAATTGGTAATTTTGCACATAATCTAACCATTTTTTCCTGTGGAAAAATGTTTTGGAATTGGTTGTCCCAGTTTACTGTGTTATATTGTAACTATCATTTTTATCAAATAAATTAAATCAATAGTTACAATTTTTTTTCGCTGTAACCATTTCCCAGCTTGACTTGGCTTTAATCTCATTTTTTTAGATACAACAGTGAACTATTTGCTTTAACAGTTACAAACAATGATAAAACCTATTTCAATACAGAATAACCAAAAAAGAACTCTTTCAGATTTTTTTTTTTTTACGTGTAAGTGGCTTTCTGTTATGTAGGATTTTGCCATAGGCAGTTAGGTTTCATTGAAGTTCTTCTTAAATATGCCATATGTTAAAAATGAAGGACTCTTTTCTGAGAATTTCTTATAAAAGCTCAAAATCATTCTTGTTGTTTTTTAAAATGTTTTTCAAAGTTTTTTTTTTATAAATATAGCAAATTATGAAAAAAACTGCTTATGGTTCATTTGAGTTGTGAAAAATTGATTTGTGAAATAGATCATAAGTGTATTAATATTTTAAAGGACGGGTTATGTTACTAAGCACAGTTGCTTATATATGTTTATATCTGCTTAAACTTTATTTTGGAGAAAGTAAATTCACCGATAAACTTCAAACTTGGTATGTAGCTTCCTTTTGTTAAGCGACGGATGTAAATGCATTTCACCAAATTCCATCGAACAAAATGGCCGTTATTACATAATTTTAGCATATTCATGCCTGAATGTGTTGTGAACACGATAAATAGAGAATAGATTTACGGATCCTGTTAAGATGACGGATGGTACTGCATTTCACCAAATTCCATTAAACGAAATAGCCAATATTACATTATTTTAGCATATTCATGTCTAGGTGTTGTGAACATGATAAGTAGAGAATTAATTCAAAGATTAACTTTGAACTTGGATTTTAGCTTCCTTTTGTTAAGACAGCGGATGGGATTACATTTCACCAAATTTCATCAAACAAAATGGCCTTTATTTCATAATTTTAAAGTATTCATGCATTTATTTGTTGTGAACACAATAAGTAGAGAATAAATTCACGGATTAACCTTAAACTTTGAAGATAGCTTCCTGCTTTTAAGACAATGGATCAGACTGAATTTCACCAAATTCCAAAAACAAAATTTATTTCTGTATATGTTGTGAACACTAGAACTCTAACAAATTCACAGATTAACATGAAACTTGAAATAAAGTCTCATCTTATTGAGACAATAGATGGGATTGACTTTCACCAAATTACGTAAAACAAAATGGCCACCAATTTTACCATATTCACACCTATGTGTTCTGAACATGATAATTTTAAGATCAAATTCACAGATTAACTTGAAACCTGGAAGTTAGCTTCCTACTACTAAGAGATAGGATAGAATTACATTTCATCAAATTGCACAAAGCAGTATGGTTCTCCCATTGCATTATTTTGTAATATTCACCCCTACATGATAATTTTTAGAACGAATGCACTAAATAATTTGTAACTTTTATAGTAGCTTCCCCCCATTAAGACAAATAATGGGATTCATTTCTACAAATTTCGTAAAACAAAATGGCAGCCATTGCATAATTTTAATATATTTCAAACTTTGAAAATAGTTTCTTCTAGTTAAGAAACTGATGGGATTGCATTTGATTTAATTCCATAAACAAAAATGGCCATCAGATTTGCTTTTTCTGTTAATACTTTAGATGTGGTTGTATTTCACCAGGTTTCACAACAAATCTGGCCGACATTTGCATATCACACCAAAATGGTTATAAATGGTTGAGGAATAAAATAGTTCTCAACCAAAAGTAGGAAAAGGGGATTTGATTGGGTTTATGAGCATATATTTAAAAAAATAAAAGCCTCTAGTGGTGGACCTGCTAGTTTGTTTTCTTAATCGCACTATTTTTTAGCAACATGTGTCTCTTGTCATTCATTATTTTTATTTTGTTAATCGCAGTATTTTTAGCATCATGTGCTAGCTTGTCTCTTGTCATTCACTATTTGCTACTGTTGATGTCAAACCATGAAGTTCACCCATAGGCCTTGGGGTTATGAATGATAGAGTAAGGCCTAAAGCTTCAATGGAACACTCTCTCTCCTCAACACTAACAACCTGCTTCCATGAACTAGCTTCCTGTGCAGTCTGGTTTATACATTGACCACTGATTCTTCACGAATGTCTTTTTACTTCCTTGTTTGATATGTTGTTTCTTGTAACAATTTATTATTATTCTTTGGATTCTTTGGTGAAACAAAAACTGTGAAATTAAGCCCCCCTCCCCACTTTCCCCCCAACTGCCAACGGACTTGAAATAGAAATTGGGGCACGTACCAGTAGGTATCCGTGTTATATAGAGACAACATGTGAATTGTGTCTGGCCGTGATGGAATTGGAGCCAGTATAGAATTGTGACACGAGAAGTCCAGACCTAATTCTAGGTACCATGTCAGTGATTACTTTGTTGTAATGAGAAACCCCAAACAACCTATTTTGGATTTTTGATTGGTCTATTTGGCGCCAATTTTATCGGAGACATTCAATTGGTAACTAGACCTAAGACAATTCAGGTCAATTTTCGATTTTGTAAGGCAGCATGTTCTAGAAAACTAATTTTGAAATAAAATGGAACATTTTTTGGTTAAAAGTGATTCTAGAGAATATAATACAGTTTTGTTGATTATTTATCTATACATTTTCTCAAAGATAGGAGTGTAAAAGTGTGATTAGTATAATAATATTTTACCAACAGTATTATTACACTTGCAAAAACATAAATGTGAAATTTTTTGCTTGGAAAGTTTATCTCCCCACAGTGCTTAGTTTAGACTGCATTGTTACCCTCCAAACTAAATCCACCATTCTCAAATATTTATATATTTGTTTCTGTATTGAAAATTTATGTGTTACTCAACTTAACGTTTTTATTGCTGGTTGATGTGTTAAGGTATAAAATGTAAATGTTTGCTCTGGGGTTTCGAGTCTGGTAAATTATTTACATCTGAGCCAATTCCAAATATTGATTTGTTTCTGGTTTTGGTGGAGTTTTATAATAGATTCTATTCCTTCCGACCTGCCCTTGAAGTTTAGTGGGTTTTTAATATGCGGAAAGGAAAGCTGGGATCCGGTCTGGATGAATAATGGATGGTATACACATACTCATGTTGTTGTTGTAATATGTATGAATTCCATCTGATCATCCAATCGATTTTGAGCTTCACTGGTCTTATTTGTTTATGGTTGGTACAACTGCACTTATTTGAAGCATTGGGGAATATACCAAATGTATAAAGAAAAAAAATACAATGTTCGAACAAACTTACGAATGAAAAATTACATAAAGACTACTAAATTAGTTTGGTATTTGCGTCATGTGATAAGCTAACGAAAAAAACTGAAAGGCAGCATAAATAGCTGTGGAGTGTTACACTAAAAAACTATACTTCTTGTTTTAGAGCACCATGTATTTAGTAAATGCTACATATCTATATATCCAGATTGTGATTTCACCTTTCACCTTTGGGATTTCATGTTGCCATAGGATTTGACCTTAAGTATGGTGTAAATAAAATCAATAAATGATTAGTTGATCATTTACATTTGATACATGAAAAGCTAAGTACAAATAGCCACAAACAAAACCTAAATGGATAAATCTAAGTTGTTGCTCCTATTTTTATTAACATATTTTGATTAACGTAGATTTAGGAGCTAATGCACTAAGCTAAATTATCTGTAAAAGTCTGACTGTTCTATAAATCCATGGTCTACAGCGAAAGGAAAAAAAAAGTGTTTGAGCAGTAGATCAATAGCTGACTAATTTATCAACCCAATGTGCTAAATCTTTCAGCTAAAATAGCGTGAAATCACTGTCTTAAAGCAGGTGCTGTTTTATGTTACATACCACCGGTTCCTGGTCGTGTTTATACTCAAGTCACATTTATGGTAAACCAAGGCAAGGAGAGATTGTAAACTGTATCAAATAACCTCAATGGTGAGCCTGTGCGTCATTATACCCTTGAGATTCATTTACAGGTAGTCTCCATGTCTTTGTCTAACACGGCCATGAATGTTAAAGCACTTGGTCAAGATTTTTTGTATAGAATTACTCTGGATTCATGTCACTGGTTTATGTCGTGGAATATTTGTTTGTGAGGACTTTACCCCTTAATGGCTTGCTTTGTTTGAAGCACTAACAATTTATCATAGTTCAAGTGTTGAAATTGATTCTTGAACCGTTTTTAAAAATCACATTTTTCAAGTAAATGTTGTTAATAATTTTTCTTTAATTTATTTTAAATTCTGTTTTTGTTTAAATACATAATTAACCATGGTTACTGAAAATTGATTCTACAGTAGGATGAAGATTGAAACTTGGAGGCAAATATATACAAAAATTGCAGTCCTTACTAAAGATAGTAAAGTGGTATTATCAAGAATGATTCATTGGATTTGGTTAGTTTTATAAAATCATTGTGAAGAGCCACTGAATCACACTTCATCTTGAAGAAACCTGAATTTATTGCTCCATTCTTGTTTTGGCTCATGACAAAGTAAGAGTTTCACCTTGCTGTAACTAAGATCCAGGGGCTCATTTCACTATGCCATCTTAGCTGACGTTGAACGTAACTGTCATGGCAACACTATGTCTTCAACACTGGTCATCATGGC
>JAVFBW010184604.1:0-10535 GCA_034783835.1 Mopalia ciliata
CGGGTGTCTTCCTGAAGGCCGACTGGCAATATATTGACTTTGACAGAACATACAGATATATGCACAATGTGGGCAGTAGCATAGAGTGAGTGATTTAATAGTAATTATTTGCTATTAAATAATAAGGAAAGGTCATGTATGATTTTACCAAGTACTAAATCGTACTTCTGATAAAGAAGGATTTGCGCGTTATATGTAAAGTAGGATTTTAGTAGCGGGTGGTGGCTATTTAGTACATAAGTTAAATTAGTTTATGTTAGTTTTGTTATTAGTTTTGCACCATTTGCACCACTTACCGCAAGAGTGACTTTATGTGGACGCGGTTTTTGCAGCTTTTGCCTGCAAAACTAGTGCTGGCCATTCCGCGACCAACTGAACTAATAAAGGATTGTTTTCGTTCCGCAACGTTATCCGCATTCCGCTTTGGAAAAATCATAAACTATAGAAAACTATAGACAGATATTTAAGTTATTGTCCCTTTATTTAATGACATTTTATGTTTTTCAGATTAAATTATAGCAATAGAAAAAACTTAAAATCGAAAGAATCAAATAACAAATGTGTTTGCGCATCCGCGCACTGCAACACCTTGTCTCACAGGGTTAAGCACATATAAGGGCTTCTAGTCTTATTAGGCGTCTAACTGAACCTTGTTCCATGCACACGGTTTGCGAACAATAATGCAAATACATGTATATAAATTGCAACACCCTGTCCCACAGGGTTTGCGAAAATGAACTAATATAAATGTACATATACAAAAGTTTTAGCAGCCCACATATGTTTTTTGGGTTAAATGAAGACATGTAATAATACAGCCTGAATTGGTGAACGTAAATCATCCGAACCTAACAGGAACCTAATATTCAAAAAGATTTTTAACATACTGGGATTATCTCCAAATTTAACACTTCTTTAACGTATTGTTTCTGTTAGTGTCTGTTAAATGTGAATGGCTTAAATGCGGCAGATGGTCACATAGGGACGATTACGAGATCGACGGCATGAGCCAGTTTTCTAGAACTCGATATAATTATGCGTAAGCTTAATTCATCTATTCTTTTTTTCTTCCTTTGTTCAATTCTTCCTCCAAATTCATAAGCCTATGAGTTCTGTAATTGTAACACCAATAATCGTCATTTCTCTCATAAAGGTCTGTGGGGATTATTTGTTTATTATATGCTATATTGTAATAGTCCTTTATTCCTTAGAGAAACTAAAACTTCATTTTACCCACCATATTTTTTTGCATCTCTGGGTATTTATATTCATTCTGATAATCATTTTAATGACAATAGCCATCGATACTCACATATTAACGAATAAGTCAATATCGTGTCGCGTAACAATAACTTCACAGCAATTCTGATTATCAGTTTTAACCTGAACAGATTGATCTGTAAGGTCTTTCGCGAAGGACAGAACAGGTAAGTTAATTGCCTGTAGTTCACGCCACGTGCTTTAAATCTAGGATTAAGCTAAATGACCACATGTTTTAATAGACACCGATAGAGGATCGATTTAGCTTGAATCGAATGGAGCTCATGTGTACAACCTGATCCGAGCAGATCTCTTAGAGAACTAGAAACAAATTTAGAATGGTTGGTAGAAGAATAATCAAGCAAATAGCTGGAGGGACAGAATAAAAAGGGATTACATAGCCAGACTGGATTATACTGAGAATGACGAGATTTGTATATATATATATATAGACAGCAATTGTTGTTTTTTTTCAATTTCAAGTCATTCAAGTCATACTTTATTTGATTAGCCCTGGAGGAAGATTATTTTTCGATACAGAGAAGAAAAACACTGTTTAGTGCAGCTTGTATAGTTGCTATTGCGGTACACATCCATCACTTTAGTGAAATTCCAATAAGCAAAGTGTTAATAGACAACAATTAGTCAGATTACCATTCAGTGAATCAAACGGCAACTCGTGGACCCTTCAATGGCGCTTATAGTCATTTGAAAGACATGCATTGGCAAGTACGTTGTGTTAACATTATTTTGCGGGTAATTTTTTTGTTTTTGAAAAATTTGCTTGCCGTCACCGGATTCAAACCCTTGGCCTTTGGGTTACAGACCCAACACTCTACCGACAGAGCTACACGGCAGAATGAGTCCCGAATTCTGACCCAGTGAAGACGGCGATTTTCACTCTACATAAAGCACGGACACTAAATTAGCATTTTGTATCTGGATATTACCCACAATATGTTTTTGCTTGAGTAAATCTGAAGGCCTGGTTCTTGCATACATATATTTTTAATACATGAAGAGAGAAACGTTTGTTTGTCTCCACCTGGATTCGAACCTGGGACCTTTACATTTATAGGCCATATATATATACATGTAAATATATTCTTCTAGAAATAAACTTAACAAAATATATGTGCGTAGCAGCTATACAGTCTTCTATTACAACCATGTTGTTGAGTTAGCAAAAGGCGTCGAAGATATTCTTGTACATTGCTTCTGAGTTCTATTGATACCGAATCTATTTGTGCATAAGTTTATTTCTCTTGGTTAGTTGATGCAATTGTTGTAAACCGAAAGCCTAAAACGATTCCTGTAATAAATGTGATTTGGAAAATTTACTGGTGATGTCCACTGACCGGGAATAAACGTACAGATATTGTTTGGTTCAAACCGAACCAGCAATCGTATTGTCCTTAACACAAAACTCATATTTAGAATTTATATATAAATGTGTATCTAATCATCTTGGGGAGGGGGCCATCAATTTTTCAGAGTTAGCTGCAACTGTTAAGAAGAAATTCTCAAACCGAAAACGAGGTGCATTAAATTGTTATTTATTTTCATGTCATGTGTTGTTTGAAGTTTGATTAACATGTATTTGTCTTTATTTCTGTAGAATATACAATCTTTATTTTGTTTACAAGAAATCTTCTTTAAACCACATCTTGATTTTACTTTTTCATGTAATGTAAACATGCTTTACCGACTTGTCTGAACGAGGGGGCTTGGTAAATTTATAAAAGAGGGTGGGTATATCTTTCTCAGAGGTAAAATTACCTAGCTTAAAGTATATAGAGTGTCAATGTTTTGAAATAGTCCAAGCCAATACGGCACCAGTTAGTATAGTCAATCTCTATAATAAGCTAGAACTTGAAGATCTTAATCTAATTATCTCAGCACTGCCAAAGTCTTATATAAAATAGTTTAATGGTCATAACCCTTTGTGCCTTTGTGCGGAAGCTCCCACTCAATGCAAAACCCATTCAAAACATAAAGTCATATATATATATATGTGTATATTAATCATTTTGCATGAAGTTTTGGAAGATATTTGTAAATTGTCCTGAGGCTTTGAAACTATTCGCATTTTGATATCAATTACATTAGTCTGTGTTCTTTATATTTGTCTCCCTAACAGAACTATGCAAATATGAATTTATAAACAATAAATAAATTAAACACCCAACTGATATTTAACATGGGTAAGCCTTTTAGCTGAACAACACATTGTTTTCAACCAGTTAGATATGGGTCAATTTGTATTGCATTAAGATATCCTAAACTAGCTAAACTGAAATATATATTAAGGATTATAAGGAATACAGCAGATGCCTTTTCTCGTTCGCCTTGCCTTTACAGAAATATACATTACATTTTTATAATATAAACAAGGAAGAGTTTTTTAAAATACGCTACATGAAGTTTGTTTCATTTGCAAAAGTGAATATTGTTTTGATCATTGTCAAAAATAAAGGCTTCAATCAGCACCCATAAACCGAGTTGTTATGGCAACCAAAACTTAGAGGTGATACGCACCATTAATGCTTAAGCTTATGTCTTAGTTTGTATATGATAATGACCAGACTGCGCATGCCCTAACGAAACGGTGGTAGCCTATTGGGTGAAGCTAGAGTTGAAGCGGAGAGTAAATGTATAGTCATGTTAGTGTATTATCACTCGTGGTGCCTTTCTGTCGAAATATTAATGTTTTTCTTCCAAAAGGTTACTCGTGAAATTCACCTGTTACGTATTGTTGATCCAATCTTTATTAAAGTTAGCCAAGCGAAAAAATATTGTAAAGCTTTATTTATAGGAATCCTATTATTTATAGTACCTATGAGAATCACTATATTTTGCTTTTGAACTCAATAAATTTATATAAATGTATGACCTGGTTTTTAACTGTTACTCGTTACGCTATGTAAATACGAAAAGCTGATGGATATAAATGAAAATATTTGCAGGATACCTCCGGAAGTATCCAATATAATCGATAAATAAGTTCGTTGCTTCCATTTGATTATAGAGCATTCCACACGGCAAATGTTTTTCCTTAATTGTACCATTGTCTTTTTAACACATCAATTCGTTATAATTGTTTACAGCTTTTGACAATGCCAATATACTCAAATTTCCTCACTGGCACTACACTCGTCCATCAGCATAGACTGTGTCGCAATTTGCTTTGCAGAAAAAACAACAAATCAGTTCAAAAAATATATTTTTCTTTGGAAAATGTTGAACTATTATCTGCATTGGTTCGCTTGAATGATATAAGTAAAGAAACGAAACTCAAAGAAAAAAACAAGGATGTATATCAAATTATTTTTTAATTTAGGTTAAACGCCCGTACTTACGGCTATTTTACCCATATATGTCAGCGTACCAGCACAATGGGTAAAGGAAATCATCGGCCTCTCGCTGACCCCCAGTGAGGGAGCGGGTGGGGCATGGCCCTGCAGAATACTCCCTCGGCTTCCTCGGTCGATCCTAAGAGGTGAGAACAGAGGTTGCTTTCTGTTGCCGTGGTGTTCGCAGAGCTAAAGGGTAACGGGGAGCAGATTTGTTTGTGATGTCCTATATTTGTGTCAGTCGTCATATAAGTGAAATATCCTTGAGTACGACGTTAAACACCAATCAAACAAACAAACAAACAAACATCTCGCTGCCCCTTACATCTGTGATCACCAGGGCATCAGGAAGCACCCCAATCTCCGCTATATCAAAATATGTGGACAGGAAAAAGGAAAGTGGTACAAATACATTATTGGGAAAACATAACTAGCCAGAAATAACAGTTGTAAAAACTTTTACACAAAGGGTTTTACGAAGACTGACGGGATTTAGACAGGTCTATTGGTGTGCATAAATAAATAAATAAAAAAATAACCCAGCATATTTTTCAGATACCCAGATCCGCTATCAGACAACATGGTCATAATGGACTATATTGGATTTCTTAGGGAAATAATGGATCGTTAATTGAGTTGTATGCTGTGAATTGAGTCAAACAGTCCCAAAAGACGTTTAAGGACAATAGATCCTGTTATGCTGTGAGGGATTTTAACATAATATGAACTACGTCAACCGCTGGTCGGTTCGATACAATCATCAATTCATCTGTCAGTGTTTTCATCTGTCTGTTTCACGAATTGAAAGCCATGACAGTGATATAGCGCGGGAGGTTGAGTCTTCATTCAGCAGAAGCTAATAGTCCGGCCAGTCTTGTAAAATAAGATGCTCCAAGAAAAACCGGTTCTGGCGCTTAACAGACAAGCGTGTTTTGGGTCCATCTTAGAAGTGTGATATGGTAATTCCCTAACTGTCGCTGTGCAATAAACTTAGTCTGTCAAACTGCCGCATTAAAACCTCATACGTAATGTTCCACTGAAAGGGCACATGTCAAAAAGCCTCCTAGGACCAATAACTTCATGCTTTAGAATATCATTTGCATACCTATGTATGTAAAGTCGTCGGAATCTTTACCCTAAGGAAATCTTAAAGCATCCAGGAGAGTTCTGTAGTCGTTCCATAAAACACATAAACGTTTTGTCAGTCAGTCTAACGTCGAGTACTTTCCAGCCCTGACAGACATGATGCTGGTGGCCAACGCATCATTCCATTGCAAAGGCCAAAATGTGGAAGACGAGACTGTCAGATTTCTACCCTTGCTGCAACTCGCAGCTAAAACGTAGCAAACGTTTAATTGGACTATTGTAGATACAAGAAGCCAATCAGAACGTCGTTTACAAATCAAAGTCTTTTTGAAACATTTCAATGCTGCTAAGTTTACATCTCCGTCTGCGGTTTTATTTGAATCAAAGCCATATATGAAGTGGTGCTTTAGTCGCTGACTGACTTGACGAGTAGCCCTACTATGTACAGATGTTGCTTTTAAAGTATCATTAGTATTGACGATAATAAGGTTACCAATTGCACTTTAAATAACTTAATTAACGTCATTAAGTGAAATAAAACTTAAAGCCATACGCACCTACACTAACGGGGGTTGTATTAACGTTTCCACTGCAGCGAGCTAAGAACTAATTCTGTCAAAATAGTCTACATTATACACTCATTTATATTAGGTAGCTTCATTAGTTTACATAGGTATGGTTTGTTACTGTTTAATCATATCTAAGTAATGCTCATTTTGTTGGTTTTTGCTAAGTTTCCTTGGCTTCATCTGGACCGCCAATATAATCGTGTGCATGTTCCTTCTGCTGACGATGGCACCATAAAGCCGAGCTCTTCAGTTTAAATGAGTTTCGCTTTCTTCGGAGTGGCACTACATGCATGTTTATTATATGTTAGGATTAGTCGCGAAATAAATTGTTTTTAGAATGGCTCAAGAAATTTAAAGTTGTTATTTTTGCGCACCTCTCTTAGGAAGACAGCAAATGATTGCTTTTTGTAATAATTTCAGACGTTTGTAATGCTGTCTAATGACCAAATTAGACTACATTTATTTATCTAATCTTTTCTGGGCCCTAAAATGTGTGCATCTATTGGCGGTCAGGTCAGAGACGGACATCATAAACGAATCTCCCAAATCATTTTGGAAATGGCTTCACCACGATGGTCACGTCTGTTAACTAAGATAGACGAGTTTTTAAGCCCAACTGTTGTCGGCACGAATACACTTTAGCAACAGTGATATGGCGGCCCACGACTGCGATTCAGTGGGTTGGCTTTTCGGACTGTTGATCGTCCTTAGATGTACCGCATGACGGTCCTTGTCGACATCAGACATATGAAGCAGTCACATGTTGTGGCTCCAGCGATCGCAGGGGTGGTTTTAACTATGATTCCTCTCGCTTTTCTAACGTATTTAAGCACGGGAATAGTGAAAAGTGGACACTCCGCCATCATCTAAGTGAAATAGTATTTTGAGCAGGACGTTAAACCCAATCAAACGAAATAGACCAAGTATGTAAAAAAAAACAAAACAAACACAAGTGTCCAAGAATAGCACTCACAAGGTCAACGTTTGCAATATGAGACATTGATTGTATTAGGGCTTCCCAATTTCAAATTGTATTCGAACAGTTAATGTTGTTGTATTCGATACAGATTAAGCATGCTGTCTGAATGTACACAGCTCGGCATTGTAATAATATACACATTGATATAAGTTTTTATTTCAAAAGACTTGGCCAATATATCTCTTGTTTGATACATCGGTTTTCTCAAGTTTCACATATACTGTGTTTTGCACAGTGATGTAAGTTGACGAGTAGAGACCACCCCGTACACGTCTTGCTCTTTCTTCTGATAGTTAGATCTAACTTTGATTCGTCCAGATCAGATGTATATTTTATCTGGGCTTGTTTCTGACCCGATAGCCTGAATATCCCTCATTTCCGCCTCTCTTTGATCGAGGATTACAATCACTTCCTACCAGACAGACGATTGAAGGTTGACAAATGTATCCGGACGGGAATTGATAGATATTTGATTTATAGTCATCAGTGTGAGTTGTGATCGGATTAAATAAACTGCTTGTTTTAATTATATGGACATAAAAGTTGACTATTTCCTGAACCGTATCATTGCCGATATGTTTATTGCCGGTCAGTGAATATGGACAAGAAACTGATCTATAGTTCAATAGTATTGGTACAAAAGGCGCCTGGCATTTGGTTTGAGCTATTTATCAAGTACAGAGATGTATCATTTATTGGGATGTTTCACGATGTATAGAACCGACAACATTTTGTAATGTCGCAGATGGTCTAAACCATCTCACCCTGTCGATCGTTGATACATCT
This sequence comes from Mopalia ciliata, assembly GCA_034783835.1. Lineage (NCBI taxonomy): Eukaryota > Metazoa > Mollusca > Polyplacophora > Chitonida > Mopaliidae > Mopalia > Mopalia ciliata. The sequence goes on from JAVFBW010184604.1 coordinate 8,034, forward strand.
CAATCTAACTGCTTTTAAATGTATAATAGCTATTTAATACAGGAAAGCGTGTCTTCGTTCACCATTGGTAACTGATCTATAAAGGAAAGACGACTCAGTTAACAATACGGGTAATAATCATTACAGGTATAAAACAAAACGAACTAGTTTCTTTTTAATTATGAGATAATTTACAACAGCCCCAACAACTGAGCTTGGTTTTAAGTACACCATTTATGCAACATAACACAATTTTATGGATTTCAGCTTCTGCATTATTATGGAGAAACGTTTCAGTGCAGATACTAGCGCCTTTTTCAAGCTTAATGACAGGACAGAAAATTTGACAGTATATATTTCACAGGTGTAATAACAAGATTTGTTTGGCTTTAGAGAACATTTAAGAGGATTACATCAACTGGTCAAAAGATAGCTATCAATAACAAATATATAGTAACAATGGTGTAGGTAAATTCACGGGTGTCCCAGCTGGGTTTGATGATATTAACAGGTTACTAAACTGTTCCCCAGTTCGATTCTCCCAATAGATAGATCACAGGAGTGTTTTTTTCGACCAGTGTGTAGGTAATATGATGTCTAAAATATATTTCTATCGAATCATTTGATCTGTCTGATATTTTACATTATTTGAACAAAGATAATTTACTCTGCTTAGTTTTATTGCGACGCTTGGGATGGTCCCCGTCCGGCACAATGAGGTGATAGAAAGCAATAAATGTATTCCGTCAATTTCAGAATTATGTGTCCTTTTTTGTTGTCAGAATTCTCTTATTTTATATAATGTATAGCTCCGAGAGATCGGTTTGTGTGTGTGTCCTATACATAAGAGTTATATGCCGACTAATTGTCCATTTTTCGCTCTACCTTTCTAAAATACGGTGGGAAACTGGGGAGAAACCCCTGCGATTGCCATAGTCACATCGTATTATTGTCTCTCTCACATACTTACGATCGACAGATGGACTTTAAGGGGGATCAGTAAGCCGACTGAGAAATCGAAGTAACTTCGTGACATTTTCTTGTCTAAACTATTAATGACAAGCCTGTCAGACGTTGCATGTTTCATAATGGTTGGGAAAGGACCTCTCTCCTCGCCCCTAGGACGGAGCGTAGTCTACAAGATAGAGTATAGTCACACTTATATATATCCAATGCAGGCTTACGCTTTATTGACGATACAGCAGGCCTTCTGTTAGCCACGGTAGTATATGAAAAGTGTCACGTGACGCATTTCAGTCTGTTGATTGGGTAGATTTGTCAACATGGCCGAATGTCAATGTTATCGAATCGCCTCAGATTCAACCAGATTTAGTGGATAATATCGCCTATAGACAACAGAAGAAAGCATAATTTGCCTAACAGACTCTACTCCGAACAGCCGATTGATAACAGTTGTTTTTTCTGTTCGAAAACATCTGCTTTATCAATTTTTTTCGACGAACACCCATTTGGCTGGTCATGTGAGTGAAATACCCTTAAGTATGGCGTTACACCCGAAACAAGCAACAATCTTCGTGTTAGTATTAAATTTGTCCCGGTCAAACTTATTTTCTCCAATTTCTCGAAAAACATCAGTCAATATAATTACAAGGAATAAAGGCCCGTTACCGTTTTAGTCCGTATTATTTGGCAATTTATTTTTAATAAATAAGCTAACAATAAAATGAATTTTCTGTTTCATCTCATTATTTCAGATGCGTAAGACTGGTTAATGATGCTATCAAACAACACTTCATTATCAAACTAGAGAATATATCCAGCTCATACGAGCTCGCTTAATCTAAAACAGACTGAATAGTTTGCCGAAGATTCCACGTTTTATAGCTGGCGCTTGTCTGTACTGGTAGGATGTTCACAGCCGCTCACTAAAGTTTGGCACCTAAGTTTATATGCTTTATGTGCATCGATGGACATCGATATCATTTGTAGTGATTTCACATGACTGTAATGTATCCCGACTGGGCAATACGATTGCTTTATTACCTGGTTCTGTCTGAACCAAACAATATCTGGACGTTTATTCCCGGTCAGTGGACATCACCAGCAAACTTTCCAAATCACATTTATTACAGGAATCGTTTTAGGCCTTTGGTTTACAACCATGGTATCAACTAACCAAGACAAATGAGTTTATACCCGAATAGATTCGGTATAAATAGAACTCAGAAGCAATGGAAAATGAATATCTTCAACGCCCTTTGCTTAACAGGGTTGTAAGACTGTATAGCTGGCACGCAGATGTATTTTGTTAAGTTTATTTCAATAAGAATATATATATGGCTTTCAACGCAAAGGTCCCGGGTTCGAATCTAGGTGGAGGCAAACACATTTTTCTATCTTCATTTAATTGAAATATATCTATGCAAGAAACAGGCCTTCGAATTTAATCAAGAAAAAACCAAAACAAGATGCTAATTTAGCTTGCTTGTTTGTTTTGTTTGTTTGTTTGTTTGATTGGTGTTTAACGTCGTACTCAAGGGTATTTCACTTATATGACGACGG